>SNQJ01S0146610.1:0-23885 GCA_010110895.2 Picea sitchensis
AGATATCAATTGGACGAGAAAAGAGTATTTATATTAAAATAATCACCAGAAGTACATAGGTGAGAAACTTCCATAATGACACATATCAGAATTGAGAAACTAAGTCGCTACAGTTGGGCCTCCACCACTTCAATCCTCCACCAAAGGAAAGATCATATAAATGAGTCAATTAGGTTGTCCATCACAAAGAAGGAAGAGATTGGGGGATGAATAAGGATTTCAGACTTTCAAGGAAAAAGGGACGCATACTCAATATGAAGTGAAATTTCTCCAAAGTGTCTTTTCTCTCAAAGTTGAATTGTTGAATCTTCCTCAAGGCTTGGATATGTCTCAATTTATAGCCTCAAAATGGAACTAAAGGGACAATTCAGAGTGTTTCCAGTATATGGAAGTTCAAGGATCATGGATCTCATGACATGGCATGGAAACCCGACATTGTTTTTTAATTTTGAGCACCAAACCCAATGTACACTGTATGTAGTGGAGAAAGATGCATATACGCTTGTTGTCTAACTCATAGGGTGCATATATGTGGGAAATTTTTCTTTTTTGGCTCTGGAAGGTGCAAAAGGGGACTTCAAGTCTGCACAGGGAAATGGAAAGGCCATCCAAGCAAGTTTCATGGGGTGATCCAAAATTTTCTATAACATATGCCCTCTAATGTGTGAGGTTAGAGGAGTATCTGCGATGGCTGAAATACATTATAATTCCCAGAAGTGGAGTAATGGAGACTCAACTGGAAGTGCTAGTTATGCATGAGAATATTACAATGCATCATGACTTTGTACACATCGATTCCAATCTAATTACACTACAGATCCATGTGGAAATATATCAAATAGTTGTTCATGGCCATGAATAGGCAGTACAATGCGGACATATTCCATAGGCTGTCATAGTCACAAATAAGGCACAATGGAAGTCAGTCTCAAAATCAATTTGAATATATATGTATGCAATGGAGTACAATTAGATCTCCCATGATCACTAAATTCATATAGGTATTGGTTCAATGGAAGACCACAACATATTAGGAATGTTGCTACTATAAGATGGAGGTATTCTACACTATCCACCAAAGGTGCAAGTCTACATCATGTGAATAGAGGAGTTGAGGTCTAACAGAATGAGACTTCATTTGATTACCAGGCATTAAGTTATACCATTAACACACGCGAGACAACCTAACAATAATGAAAGTAGGTATCAACGCATCAAGTACATTCTACAAGTGTGAATAAGGGTGTTGAGGTCGAACACTTGAAGAACCCATCGATCATGAGACATTGATGTATTCTGTAGTATTCCAAATATAAAATATTATGCAAAAAATAAATATTTTAGCATATAAATGGAAGTGAAACAATGATATAACCATAAAAATACCAGTATAATACGAAAATAACACCAAAAAGGGCACCTTGATTAATGATAGCAATGTTCACTTGCCTCTTTGAGGGGGAAACCACTAGTAGAGCATATCTCTATTACACTAAAATCCAAGATAAGATTTCTCATACCCTCTACTCCTATTCATACTAAATATATATATCCAAAAGAACAATATAGAAGAAAATCCTTTTAGAAGCGAAATCTTCTATTAGGTCTTCTTACATTTGACTTATTCTTCCTTATTTATATGCCTTATTAATATTGGCCTTTATTACATGGAATTATATTATTCTACATATGTGAGGGGTTAGGGAGGTTAGGTCCCTAACATGCCATAACCCTTGAAGAGCCACCTTGTCCTCAAGGATTAAGATGAGGAAATTGTTGTAGAATGGTGTCCAACTCCCCGGTGGAATCTTCTAGAGTTGTATCTTTCCATTGGACTAACAATTCCTTGATGGTACACTGATGGAGATGATGCTCTCATTGGGCCAATAATACTTGTGTCTGAAACCATATGGAACCTTCTTCATCCAACTAAGTGAGACTAGTTTGAGTTTGGCACTTAGTTCCAATCACCTTCTTTAAGCAGGAAACATGAAAAACAGGATGGAGCTTCAACTAATTGGGTAGAGCTAATTGATAGGCCACCTATCCCACATGCTTGAGCATTTTATAAGGACCATAAAAATTGGGCACAAGTTTCTGATAGTGTTCATCTTTGAGTGAAGTTTTCTTATAAGGTTGTAGTTGAAGAAACACCTGGTCCCCTTCAACAAAATGTCATTCGGAATGACCTTGATATGATTGTTTCTTCCTGTGATTCTGAACCATGACCAAATTGTATTTGAGGGCATGAAGAATAGCCTCTTGGATTGTAATATTTTGGTCAACCTCCTGAAACTTCGAGAACCCTGGCATATACGAGAGAACCGATGGGTGATTTTTTCCATAAAATGCCTCAAAAGGAGTCATGCGAGTAGTTGTATGGTAAGATGTGTTGTACCACCATTTAGCTAGCGGTAACCATTGTGCCCACCAATTTTTCTTCTCATATGCAAAACAACTCAAATATGTTTCCAAACACTTCTTGAAAACTCTAGTCCAACCATACATTTGGGGGTGATAGGAACTACAGAAATGCAATTGGATGCCCTAGAGCTTGAATAATTCTTGTCAAACATTGCTGGTGAAAGTGGGGTCTCTTTCAGAGACAATAGAATTAGGCATGCCATGAAGCTTGAAGATATTATCCATGATTATTTGAGCCATTGTGGTAGTTGTGAATGGGTTTTGAAGAGAACAAAAATGAGCATATTTGGAGAGACGATCTATGACCGCCATGATGACTAACTTATTTCTTGATTTGTCTAAGCCTACATTGAAATCCATAGGAATATCTCACCAAATAGAAGGGGGAATCAAAAGTGGATGGAGTGTTCCCGGATCTTTGACAGTTTCTCCCTCAACCACAAATGTGTGGATGCCCTATTTCATACCATCCCAGAGAATTTGTCCCGTTCATAGGTTTTGGTAAAACCTGGATGCCCGGTTATGGGTGAGGCATGAAGTTTAGAAAGCACCATGGATTTAAGTTGTGATTTCCTGTATAAATACAAATGGATTTTGTAGAGAATCTCTTCATTGTTCCAAGAGTACCTTGGAGAAACTGAAGAATTGTGTTGTAATTCATGGAGCAAGCTAGAAATTTTGGGGTCTTGCAACCATTCCTAATGAACAACTTGGAGCTAATGTGGTACAATGAAGGAGAAGACAAAAGGGACCCGTCTTCTTCATATTTCCAGGAAAGATAATTGACCACTACATTTTCCTTTCCCTTCTTGTAAATTATATCATAATCATATCCAAAGAGCTTGGTCACCCATTTTTGTTGCGTCGTGGATGAAATTTATTGTTCCAGGAAATACTTGAGACTCTGATGATCGGTTTTTATTTGGAATCACTGACCCCATAAATAAGGATTCTAGAGATACATAGCATGCATAATAGCTAAAATTTCCTTTTAATAAATGGATTGGCCCAAATTTCACTCTGAAATTTGTTTGCTAGTGAAGGCCAAAGGCCTGCCATCTTGCATGAGGATGACTCCAATTCATTTCTTAGAAGAATCACATTCCAATACGAATTTCTTTCTGAAGTTTGTAAGTTCTAGGACAGGGGTAGAGCACATAACATATTTCAAGGCTTGGAAGGCATGATCCACAAATGAAGTCCAAGTGAAAGAATAATTTTTAAGGAGAGAAGTGAGTGGAGCTGCATTTTTTCCATAATTCTGAGAAAACTTCCTATAATAGTCTGTTAAACCCATAAAACCATGCAAGATCTTAACATTTTTAGGGAGACGCCAATCCTGCATAGATTCAAATTTCTTAGGATCTACTCAGACACCATACTTTTCGACAATATGACCCAGGTGTTCCACTTCTAAGACAGCAAAGGAAAATTTAGATTTTTTGAGGAAAAGTTGGTGCTTAGCGAGTAGATGGAGAACTTGATTCACATGGGAGAGATGCAATGGCCAAGTTTTACTATAGATAATAATATCATCAAATAAAAATAAGACAAAATGACGGAGAAAAGGATGTAAGACATGATTCATAAGACTTTGGAAAGTGGAAGGCGAATAACACAATCCAAAGGGAATTACCAAGAATTCATAATGACCCTCATGAGTGTGAAATGAAGTATTTGGAATGTCTTATTCTTTCATATGTATTTGGTGGTAGCCAGAACGTAGATCCAATTTGGTGAAGTATTGAGCACCACTCAATTCATCCAAGAGGTCATAAATAACAAGAATGGGGATTTTGTTTTGATTGCGAGTTTGTTTAGGGCATGGAAATCAGGACACATGCACCAAGTACCTTCTTTCTTGAGTACCATGATCACATGGGAAGAATAGGTGCTAGTATTGGGATGAATAAAAATTGCTTCTAGTAATTCATGAACAATTTTCTCAATTTCATTCTTCTGGGCAAAGGGATGACGATAAGGTCGAACATTGGGAGGAAGACTGCTTGGGATGAGAAGGATGGAATGATCATGGACTTCACAGGAAGGGGGAAGTTCTTTGGGAGTGGTAAAAACAACTTGGTGGTGGGAGAGGATAAATTAGAGTTTGGGATGCACATAAGGTGTCTCAACAACATGAATGGTGTGGAGTTGGGATATAATACCCGAATGACCTTTTCTGAGGAGATGTTTCATGCAATGGGAAATGATGATCTCAGGGGAGCATGTTGTGGTGCATTGGAACTTATAATGTTGTCCCTAATGTTGCAATTGCATGGTTAATTCCTTAAAATCCATGAGAATGGGGACTAGAGTGTGTAACCATTCGACACCAAGAACAATGTCACAACCACCCATGTGTATAGAAAACATATGGGATTTCAAGTGATATTGACCAATTTGGAGTCACACATTTTTACATCATCCTCCAGATTTCATGGAACTGCCATTGAAAATCATGACTTGAAACTTATTGATGACACATATGTAATAATTGAATTCTTGGGAAATGTGATGATGAATAAAATTATGGGTGCTACCACTATACACAAGGATGGTGACTTCCCTATTTTTGATGTAACCAATTAATTTGAGAGTCTGGGGAGCAGAGAAGCTAGTGGGGGAATTAAGTGAAATCATCGGGTCAATGTTTGGTGAATCAGAGGGTGGGGTTAGGTCATATGGTGGTGATAGTTCCTCCACAGGTAGAACAACAACATCTTCTTCAGAAATATCCTCAGTCACAACCATAAAAATATTTTTTTCCTTACACTTGTGCCCGGGAAAATATTTGTCATCACAATTATAACAAAGACCCTTGAGTTGACATTCAACCATTTCATCCCTGGTTAATTTCTGGATCTTGAGGGGAGTTACAGGAGGGGTATAAATGGTTGTTTTAGGGAAAAGAGGAAAGAAGGGTTTGTGGGTCTAGGAGGATACAATTTGTTGTGCTTCCTTAGCTTGTTGAGTAGCTTCCAACTAAGTCTGGGGGTGTTCCATAAGACCATGGGCACAAATTTCATCTTTGAGGCCACTGATAAATCATTCCCTAAATAAAGCATATGACATGCTCTTCGTTATAAAATCCAAGTGCTCAAATGTGCCAATAAAGTCTTCCACTGTCTGAGACTTCTTTAACTTTGTCAAATGGCCTAAATGGTGGGTGTCAGAGTTAAAGCGGTCATAAAGTTTGTTAATCCATAAATAGTGGCACATTACCCCTTAATTACAACATATTACATTAGTAATGTTATTTTATTTATGTCTTCTTGGGTCCATTAGTTGTAATTGTACCTCCTAGTCTCCTATATATACAAAGGAGACCTTTTCATTTGGAATCATCTGGTATCGGAAAATTTATGTGGTGTATCAGGAGGTTTCCCCCTCGAAGAGGATTATTATATGAAATTATCTTTCAAGGCATTGAATACTTATTCTGATGTTTTTATATGCTATCTTGATATTTGGTTCCTAACATTTGGTATCAGAGCTCAAGGTCTTGGGGTTTCGTTGCTACAATTGAGACACCTTGTAATTTTCTCTATAACTTGTTTTATATGGCGTTTCATAAGGAACACCTTCGAGGATGTTTAAAATATGGATAAAGGTACGTGGGGTTAAAATTTCAGCTCCTAAAGCCTTATACATTCGAAGATATAGCCTGTGTAAGATATGGTTCTTGAACCATCCTGAATTTAGTCATCTCAGAAGTTTCGCTATAAATTTTTTTTCTGTATTATTTCAGACCCTGAAATCCAGAGGATATTCATATAAGTCAACAAGGTATCTGGTATAAAACCTTTAGCTTCTGGATAATCCTAATTTTTTAGATACACCTTGTGAAAGATAGGGTATCAGATTAGTCATATTAACTAGTCTCAAACAGGTCTTCTGGGTAAAATAGTGATATCTTCTTCAATGAGTATCCAAATTAAGTGAGACCAGTTTCATTGGATAGTGGATAGTTTGTAGTATTTCTTTAAAAAAATTTAGAATAAAATAACATATGTTTTTATCTTGGAACACTTTAAAATTATGATCTCCTATAAGGGACAAAATTCAGGAAGGTGTGGGGAAGTTACCATAACTTCCACTTGGCACATTCAATTTTGATTAGACTTGTGGAATTACAGTGAAGACATATCAGAGAACTAAAAAAATAAATTTGCAGACCCAAAAGGGATGAAATTTTGGAGATATAGCAGAATAAATATCGTCTAGAATAACCACCTTGAAATCAAGGTTTAAAAGTGATACTTGGCCAACATGCCACCAAAAAGGGAACTTCTACACCAATTAAGCCTCCAAACATCCTACTTGGACTCTTGATGAAAGTGAAGAAATGCACAGAGACATAAGTGATTTACAAAAGAAGACAATAACAAAAGATTAACTACAAGGGATGATGGATTCAACTTAAGCTAAGTTGGAGGAAATAATGGATATTAAGATGGAGGGTTTAAAAATGGAGATCATGGAAGGACTGAAACATTTATAATAGATAGGATACGTGAAAGTGAAAATGTATCCCATGAAATTCATGATGAGGACACAAGGAAGATGAATAAGGAATGGAGAAACTCTAACTTTGGGTTGAAGACCAACTACTTTCCTAAGATCGATATGAAGAAGTTTGATGGAAAGGATCCAATCACATGGATACTTCAGATGGAGCAGTTCTTTGATCTACATGATGTGCCACATACACAAAAGGTACAAATTGAATCTTTATATTTAGAAGCCAATCAATTTGTGTGGTATTTATGGATTTTTTCTCATAAATCACTTGTCACTTAGAAAATTTTCACGGAAGAAATGATAACACGCTATGAGGATACAAGGAGCAATACCTTCTTTAGCCAATTTATAAATCTCAAGCAAAAGGGTTCAGTTGCAGAGAACATTGAGAACTTCCAAAGATTGAATATAAAGGTAACAGATATTCCAGATGAACACTTGATTGATATATTCATAATAACTTTAAAGGATAACATTCAACATGAAGTTCTCTTTTGGGAACCCAAATCATTGGAGAATGCATTCAAGGTGGCAAGAAATGTTGAAAGTAAAAATATGGTTATGGATACTAGAAGGACCACTCCTAACATCTACCGAGAGCATAATGTTCCATCTTCTAAAACACCTAAACCTACAAGGTTGACACCTCAACAATTGGAGGAAAGAAAAGAAAAAGTTTTATGCTTTAATTGTGGCAACAAGTACAATAAGGGACATAAGTTTGGTGAGAAGAAATTATTATACATAGATTGTGAAGAGGAAGTGTTATAACCCTAATTTGCACCAAACATACTTACCTAACATCAGGCCATCCCATGTGCCTTATTTTCCAAGCCAGTACAACAACTCTGTTTAAAAAACCCTCTTTATAAAGGCCCATGTGCCTCGCTCCATTACTGCATGCGTGTACAGACTAGCTGCTCCAATACAACTCGCGTGTACCTACAAAAGCATGAAAAAAAGAAAGTTGTTGATGGAACACACAGTTTTGGGCAAGTTAACTAAACCTTTCGGCCATGCATGGCTAGTCATTCGACCAAATACCTAGATCCTTCTAGCCTATAAAAGAAGGGGTAAGGGTCCCATTTGAAAGGAGGAAAATCATAGTAAAGAGACTATACCCAATTGAGCATTCCCCTTTTCCCAACCTTTAGCCATCCTTGTGCAAAGAGAAGTATAGGGAAAAGCAGTTGGAGTATAGTTGAAGAGGATCCTAGGACCAGGTTTTTGGATCAATGGTTGTCTTCATCATTGTAAGTTTCTTTAGTGAAGTTAATAATAAAGAAGTACTTTTCCCGTCCCACCATATGAGGTTTTCATTGTTTATTGCGTACATGTTGATTAAATTTCTAACCAATTAATTTGTATATCAAATTCATGTGGATTTATTTGTTTGTTTTTTGTGAATGCAGGTCAGCCTTGGGAGGAGAGTTGCAGTCAAAGAGTGACCAAGCATGAAGAGGGATCGATATCAAATGCCCAAAATAAGGTATGTTCACTTGATCTTCTTAACTACGTATTTGCTTAAGAATAATGGGGATTAGGCCCAGTATGATGGTAAAAAGTAGGAATCTTTAGGTCTTTTATACATGCATGTTAAAACCCTAAGTGCTAGTCCATAGAGGGATTTCCCACTCACAACAAAATTCGCGACCATACTAGGGAATTCTAGAGTTTCTACGAACATTTTTCCTTGGGTATTTTTAAAAACTGGTTTCATTCCTTGTTTTTAAAGTTTCTGCAAAAGTATGAGCTAGCAGAGATTCTAGTATTCCATACCAATTATCTCTGTTTCTTTGCTTGACAACATTTTTTTTTCTTCGAGACCCGCAGAGGTACATGCGGCCTGTATAAGGTTTGCACACGTGTACTCGCGCCCTACCTTCACACAGCCTGCGTGTACACGCTAGCTGAGGAAGTGTCAGTTGCGTGTATGATTTCAGAAAATTTATTTTAGAGAGGCATCCATCCTCTCCCCTATCAGAAGTAATTATTCTCAAAGGTTTTCTAGAACTCGTTCTAGTCTTTGTTGTTTGCAGTTTATATCTTAGGTTTCACCTCATATTGGTTTGTGCTATGAAATTTTCTTTGAATTGTTTTATTTTTTCTGTCTAAGAGAGTTTCTGAGTCTTCAAGAGTGTCTGGTCCTCAATACCAGTAGTCTATTCCAGTGCTTGATTGTTTTTATTTTCATTTTTTGAATATTTGCAGAGGTACACGTGGCATGTAGAAGGTATGCACACATGTACATGCACTCTGACCTTACATAGCTCACGTGCACACGCTAGTTGTCGAACTGTTAGCAATGTGCCTGTTGAGAAAATTGTTGTTTAAGGAGGGGAAGTCATGCTTTCCTTTGTCAAGAGTTATACCTCTCATTTTGTTTTTGGTCTCTGTCATAGCGGTCAGTAACCTAGTTTTGATCACAGTAATAGATTTCATTGTCATTAAGAAGTTTTCCTCAAAATTTTCCTTTTATAAGGTTTTTAGGCAAGTGTGAGAGTACCTTTTTAATATGCTTGTGTGTTGTTTTTAGAGAGACTCTTTGCGACCTGTGATTAGGCCAGAGGTTTTCTTGGTCTTTACTTGATATTTTTCCTTTTTTCTTTGTGAGCATTCAAATAAATAAAAAAAATATTGTATTTCTTTGTTTGGTTAAATAGTGTTGGTTTGCATTAGTAACCAGGAAAAGTCTTTTCTCTCATACGTTCTGGATGATTTACTTAGATGATAAGTAGCTTGTAGTTGAGTGAAATCCTGTTTTGAGTCTGCTGTTCAAAGATATTAGAAATTTTTAGTTTGAAAAGTTGATTAAGATTTGAGTCAAGAAAAAGTTATTTTGTTTCCAGCTTTTTGTTTATTTTTCTTTCATCTTTCAAACATCACTAGTTTCACTTTCATAACATTTGACTTAAGACAAGCCATAAAAAATAATGTTAAATCTAAAATTAATTAGACTTTTTATGTTTGTAGGGTCAACCAACTAGTTTAGGTTTAGGGCCTTGAATTAGGTTGGAGAAGAAACTCTTCAAGTCCATTAAATCAAACATTGGAGTATGAGCTAGGGAGTGTTAAAAGTCCAGTATTGTGAAAGTTATATGAGACCCCCCTCTAACACAGGGTATAAACACAAGGTCTTGTGCGGAAAGGTAGTGTAGATAACCCCTCCAAAGCTAGACCAATCTTAGTGGAGAACACATATAGAGGGATTGTCTTGGGATTCTGTCGATTGCATTTGCAACGGAGCTTCGCGGGTCTTGAATCCATTCGAGGTCTTCAGTTGTCTTACGAACCACTTGCTTTCGATACCCTTGAAAAGTTTTGGGCTCGATACCTTGCTCATTGTGGTCTACCCAACTGTTGACTGTACCCGCCTGGTGACTGTACCCGCCTGGTGACTATTCATGCACTGGAAACCTAGTTGCCTATCTTTCTTAGGGACATACACAGGTGACTGCGGGGGTATATCGCAGTACCTAGGACAAACATCATGCCACACTTTCCAGAGTATACCCAGAGGGTGCTTTCGTGTTCGAGTTTCACTTGCACCGTTAAGTTTCTCTAGTGTTGGTTGTTGTAACTGTTCTTCCAACTATTTTAGTGTTTGCTTGTTTTATCTTGTAGGGACTTTTCTAGTGTGTGTTGTTTTTGTATGAATAGAAAGCCCTAGTGTTTCTTTGATCTTCTCACACAGTGGAGGATCATGAAATCTACCGGTCATGAAGGCTTCTTGGCCTACCACCAGTTACACTAGAGCCACCCCCACCATCGCTAAGGCGAAAGCTATACCAACAAGGGTCTTTTGAAGCGATCGGTTCACCAGAAATCACACCTGACCAACCTCTGTTAAAGGACCTTTCGACACCTTTAAAGTGGACAGTAAAGGAGGCCAATCCTGTCTCTTCTTCTGGGAATCCTAATAGTCCCGCCATGGTTGTCATCACAGGGGGTGTTCCACCTCCTACCCCACCGTCGCCAGTCCGAGCCACCACGGTCTCGACTGCCTCTACCTCGAGCAGTGGCTCGATCCCGCCTCTGGTGACATCTACTGCTACTTTCACACAGAGTATGACATGCCCTCTGTTCTCATATGGGATGCCTAGCATAGGTACGAGCCCTGTACTATCTTAATCCACTTTACATACTTTCGGTCTGGGGGTAGGGAGCTCTAATGCTCCTCTGCAAGGACCCATGGGGGGCACTTCAGCTCCTTTTAATGCTTTCCCTTATGGGGGAGGTCATATAACTCCTTCATCGTCTTCACTCGACGGTACCCACCAACAATTCGTCGGGCCAAACACACACCATAATTCAATTAGAGTAGGGAGTCAAGGACCACCTTCTCATAATACGTCGGTCGGGTCGACACTATTTTCTTTGTTCGGTGTGTTTGATAACAACGCTTTCTCGTCAGTTGCTTTCCTGACTAGGGGCAACCCGAGTTATGGCCAACCTAATCCTATGAAAGGTACTATTCCTTCATAAGGGGAAAAACCAGGAACTTATTCCGCATCGGGACCTTGGAATTCTTGGCAAGGGTCAGTTCCCTCATCAGGAATGCCGATCTGGGGCAATTCTTTTCACAACCAATGGAACCCCGAACAAGGTGCTATGCCTATGCCCATGGGATCGACATGGGTCAACCCTTCCCAAAGTCCTATGAATGTAATGCACGCCCAACCATCTACGTCTTATTTTGGGAATCACCCAATGATGTCTCCTCACACGCAAAATCCATATGCTGGTCATGGCCATGGTTTTTACCAGAACCCTGGCCAACAACCCAACTTTTCCTGGCAACCTGGTGCTAGCCAAACTCCAGACCCCCTTTTCCATGGTTATCAACAACACCAACCAAAGCTACCTTTATTGGCAACCTTACATTTGCCAGACTTGACAATATTGTTGAACGACCCCATCTGTCATGATCCACATTGGCCTCCTATGCCGATGAAATTGCCTTCGGACATACCAAATTTCGAGGCCAAGCCTAATGAAGATCCAGGGGATCATGTGACCACCTTCCATCTTTGGTGCTCGCCTAATTCATTGAAATACGACTCCATACAATTGTGATTGTTTCAACACACTCTCATCGCGAGTGCTACGAAATGGTACATCGAGCTCGACTACTTGAGATATTCTTCCTTTAGCGAAATGGCAATGGCATTCCTAAACCATTTCCAATTACCTGTGAGATACGACATTGACACAAAATTGTTGGCCAATTTCGAACAGACAAAAGTAGACCATATCTCTGACCACATCTGAGAGTGGAGACGTCGGAAGAGTTTGATTAAGGTACCAGTCCCACCAACATTCCTTCTTGAGTGGTTCCTTAAGTCTTTGGTCCCACAACTATCCAAAGATGTCGCAACGTTGGGAGTGTTTTCAGAAGAAGATGACATCATGAGGACTCAATAACTTGAGCTAATTTATTCTTAGTCTAGTTTACTGTACGAGGTTTTTCTTGATGCACCAAGATCCATACTTGATAAAACCAGATAGAGAGTTGGACCACATGTTGATGGTATTGTAGGTTCAACACAAACAAAGCTCGTTGAACAACTGGAAAAATAAATGCAACAATTGTCTATACAACATATATCGTCTAACCAAACTACTGTTTTGGCTGCCCCCCCCTAGCCAAACGTCATATGTACACAGTGTTCAATTGAAAAATCCAAAGGCCACCTAGCAGCCTGATGGAAAGGAAAAAAAATGAAAGAAGGGTAAGGGGGATAAGAAACCCACTAATAATGATGGCGGGGGAAACACTGAAAAACGGAAGGTGAAGTATCCGTGTAACCTGTGCGTGGAGGACCACCAGACCCACTAGTGACCTCGGCTTGTAGAGGCCCAAAATTTTGTGACACAACAACAACCTGCTATGTTAACGAATCCATTCCAACATGGGCAAAACCCAAACCAAGCCTCTACAAGCACGGAAGGGGGAAGTCAAGGACCCTCTTTGTCTTCGAACAATCCTGGATCCACGAATGTGAATATGGTGAAAGGTGATGATTTTATATCGACTACAACACATGACTATAGTAATCCAAGCACCTATGAGAAAGGCAAAGATGCTAAAATCCTATCTCTTCCTCTCTAGATTGAGAAGACTTTGGGCGAAACAATGACATGCATCCCAAAAGGTGCATTCAAGAAAGATTCTCACAAACCAAACGCAAGGGCTTCCCAGAACTATTTTGTGGTGGAGGATTTATCTCAAACCCCTTGTGTGATGTCCGCTTTGGAGGTCCTCCAGAGCTTCCCTTCTCAGAGGAAACTTTTCTAGCCGCTTTAGGATCTGCTGAGACTTATAATCCGAGAACAATCATGCTAGATACAACCGACTTAAAACCTCATCTCCCTTACCACGTAGCATTTCAGATAGTAGTTTCTTACCCCACGAAAATTTTTACCTGGAACATTTTATGCACAGTGGTTGATGAGGGCACCTCGACATGCGTCATGTTGTTGGTGTGTTGGAAGGACATTGGCTAGCCAATTTTGTCTCCGTCACCTAATTTTCTTACCGCTTTCGACGGTTGTTCATTCTGACCACATAGCATCATCCCCTCTTTTCTCATGCAGTTAGGAGGGAAGACCGTGTGTGTCGAAGTAGAAGTAGTCGATGCATCCCTCGACTACAATCTATTGTTAGGTAGGAGTTGGACATATTCCATGCAAGCAGTGGTTGCTACAGTTTTCCGGGTCTTGTTGTTTCCACACGAAGGCCGAATCATGACCATTGATCAATTATCCTTCTCCAGACCTGACCCTTCATTGGGGGCATCCACGGTCCAGATGATTGACAATCCCCAAAAAAGCATCGTTAACGTAGGGGTTGGTTTGTGCCCATATTTGATGGGTACTTTTGATTACCCATCTCCTCAAGGCGATGTCAATTTTGTATCTGACCACCATAAGGTTGATATTTTTCAAGTTTCATCATTTCGCATGACTTACTTCAACGATCTGTGGATTCTTCCTTCCCCATCGGCCACGATGGAAGGGATAGGGCACCATGGTATGTCCATGCCCTTATCCACGATAGAGGAAATGTACTCTTTAGTCCAGCAAGCTTCAGTTGACACCGATCCGACTCCTACACAAGCGTTAGATCCGATCCGAGAGCCTATTTGGGCTCAAGGTTCCCTTGTTGGTATCGATTCGTTAGACTTAGTATTGCCCTCAAACGAAGAAATCATTGAAGAAATGACTAGTCTGGAAAAACCTTGGGATGATCTCCATCACAGATCATACTTCCTCCCAGAGTTAAGCAGAATCGAAGTAGAGGAATTCACCTTGACTATGACTGGAGATAGGTCTTGCCCTATCAATCTGTTGGCTACACATGAGTTTTATGCCGAGGGTAATATGGAAACTATCGTTGAAACTATACCGATTAATATCTCCAAAACCCCTGGCATCATGGAGAATGTTTTCATTGGAGTTGATTGTTCCCCCGAAGAGATTCAAATATACACAGACTTATTTAAATAATTCCACGACGTTTTTCTTGGTTTTATGAGGAAATGCCAAGCATTGATCCAAAAATAGTCAAACATGAAATCACAACTTATCTAGATGCCAAGCCAGTTTGGCTGAAGCTTCGTCCAGTTAATCCCAGGAAAGAAGTAGCCATTAAGGTTGAAGTCGAGAAACTGCTCAAAGCCGGTTTTATCTATCCTATCCATTTGACCCAATGGGTGTCAAATCCTGTGCTGGTCAACAAGAAACAAGGCATGATTCGCGTATGTACGGACTTCCGTTATTTGAACAAGGCCTGTCCAAACAATAATTTTCCCACACCATTCAGTAACCAGATAATTAATGAATGTGCAGGTTGCGAGGCCTTTTCTTTCATGGATGGTTTTTCGGGATATAATCATATACAAATAAAACCCGAAGACCAACATAAAACTGCATTCATTTGTCCATGGGGTACATTTGTGTATCATAAGATTTCTTTTGGTCTCAAAAATGTTGGAGCTACCTTCCAGCGGGCCATGTCTTTTTCTTTCCATGATCTCAAACATATAGTTGAAGCCTATTTATATGATTTAGCATCACGATCTTGTAAGAGAACGGATCATCCCACTCACCTCCGACTTATCTTTGAGCGGTGTCGCTACTTCTAGATTCGCTTGAATCCAAACAAATGCATCTTTTGCGTAACATCAGGACATTTGTTAGGTTTCATAGAGTCAAAAATAGGGATCATGGTCAATTCTCTCAAGGTTGAGGCAACAGTTCAGTTGCCTCCCCCACACATAATCCTTCAACTTCAGAGTCTACAAGGAAAGGTGAATTTTTTGAGGCATTTCATCGCCAACTATGCCGAGATCACAAAGGGATTTATGTGCTTACTGAATAATGACGTTCCTTTTCATTGGGATGATTCCACTCAAAACTCCTTCGCAGTGTTGAAACATGCCCTCACAACTACCCCTCTTCTTCTACCACCCAATTATAACAAAGATTTCTTATTATACTTGGATGCAACAGAGTCAACCATCGACATGGTCTTAGTTCAGGAAGATGGTTGGCTCTTAGAGTATGTGATCTATTACCTAAGCTGAGGCCTCGTCAGTCCGGAACTCAATTATTCTCATATCAAAAAACTTGCGTTGGCAGTGGTCCATGCTGTCCAACGGTTCCATCATTATGTTTTGTTTCGCAAGACCACCGTCATTACCATCGTGAATCCGTTTCAATACGTGTTGACATGGCGGGTAATTGGTGTAAAGATCAGTAGATGGATAGTCGTCCTCCAGGAATTTGACTTAGATTTCATTTCGGAGAAATCCAAAAAGTCACTGGTATTCGTGGAACGTATCTCATAACTTCCAGTCGAGTCAGGTGATGTTGTGCTCAAAGAATCGCTTATCCGAGGAGATATGTTTTTGATAGCATCTTCAGACCCCTGGTATGGAGATATTCTTGTCTATCTCTAGAATTTGAAGTGCTATGCCTCTGCTTCTTGTGATGAACTTCATCGTATACGTCATTAGGACAAGAATTATCTCATCCTCGAGGACTCTCTCTATCGTCGAGGTGTAGATTGCATTCTTCGTCGATGCCTCACTCATGAAGAAGAGGAAATTGTGCTTAACGATTGCCATACTGGAGCATGTGGTGGTCACATTTCTGGGTTGGAAACAACCCAAAATATTTTATGAGTCAGTTACTTATGGCCGAAACTAATCAAAGATTGTATTGAATCGGTCAAGAAGTGCCACCCATGTCAGATATTCTCTAGGAAGATGAGGGCACATATCGCTCCCATGTTTCCTATCATCACAGTTGGTCCCTTCACCAAGTGGGGGATTGATTACACTACATGCAACCCTCCTTTAGCAAGGGGGCACCATTATATCATTGTATCCATAGACTAATTCACGAAGTGGGTCGAAGCTATGCCAATGTTTAAAGACGATGGAGAGACTCTAGATCTCATTTTGTTCAACCAGAAAATTGCAAGGTTCGGTGTCCCGAGATAGATTGTCACTGACAATGACAGTCACTTTCAGAACCAAATGATGACTGAATTAACATCAAATCTTGGGTTGCGGCAAGAACATTCTTCACCCTACTACCCCCAAGAAAATGGTCAGGTGGAAGCTTTAAATAAATCTCTTAAGACCATCCTACAGCGAACGATCAATTCGTCCAAGTCAAATTGGCATTTGATGTTATGCTCGGCATTATGGGCTTACCGAACATCTATCAATACTGCAACCAATTTCTCACCTTTTCAACTCGTTTACGGGCTGGAAGCAGTCTTGCCTATAGAATGTCAGATCACATCCCTAAAGTTGGCAGTACAGTTACTGCCAGACACTTCTCTACTTGAAGAGTGGTTATTATACCTTGAGAAAATCAATGAGAAGCGTCGTGATGCGGCCCTGGCCAATGAGGCTCACAAGAAAAAATTCAAGTGTCAGTATGATCGGTCTGTTCGTCCTCGAATTTTCTCTGAAGGTGACCTTGTCCTGGTCCATGACCAAGATAAGGACTCCCTGGGGGTAGGAAAATTCCAACCCATGTGGTTTGGACCTTTCATCATAAAAGAGATTCTAAAAAAGGGTGCTTATCGTTTGGTAGACTTTGAGGGAAATTCTTTAGCGGAGACTAGAAATGGGCTCTACCTCAAAAAGTATTACTCATAGGTAGGTCACCTTGGGTAACTTTTTGTAACATATGTATAGTCTTTGTACTATTACTTTCTGGTTTCTTTTGGTTTTATGGACATGTCATTTTTGATGTTATCTTTTGTCACTCTAGTAGATGAAAAGTGAATCAAAGGTGTTTGTTGGGTACGCAGACGCCGCTAGCCGTCACACTCGGAGGCTTGCCTCTGCATCTTGGGTAATTTTTACACCTTAGGGCCAGTATCTTCAGGAGGTATATGTTTAGGTGACACCACAAACAATGTCACCGAATACAACACAGTTATTGAGTTTCTTCGTGATGCCCTGTCATTCAGTATCTCTCCTCTTCGGGTATATTTAGATACTTAGTTGGTTGTGTCTTAGTTAAATAGAGTCTACCATGTTCATGATCCTACTTTACACTGACGATTCCTTAGGGTACGTCTCTTAGAACAAAGATTTGATTATATTACATATTTTCATGTCCCTAGGAGATTAAACCACGTTACATATACTCTAGCAAATCAAATCTTTCACTGGCATCTCGCACACATATAAAAAAAAGGATATACACATAAACATATAAATACATTTTTAAAGGAAAATATGATCCATAAGAAATAAAAAGATATAAAAATCCATATATAATATCATAATCATCAGAATAGATGGGTGGACGCAAGCGCCTCAAAAATATGACCAGTGACAAGTCATGGGGCTTATGCCCTCAAAAAATATATACAGGTAGTGCTCTTGGCACGTGAAAAGTCTAGACTAACTAAGGTCAGGGCCTGTGGGCCCTGTTGTAATGATCAACAATGCTTGTCAAACGTCGAAACAGTCGGACCTATGTTTTTGGTGCCCCCACTACATGAGACTACATAGATGGTGTTAGATCCTTAATCTCTGCCATGGGGACTGTGTGAGTGAGAGAGGTAAAATTTCTCTCAACTCGTCTCAAAACCCTCTCAGCCTCACCAATTGGAAGCTATCCTGCTGCTATTGGTCCCCTTGCGGTGGTGGGTGTGGCCCCTGGTCGAGTACGATTCCTATTCCTCGCATAATCCGCAGGTCACACTGGTCCCACATCTGGACATAATAGACACATGTCTGTCAAATACTCTGGTACAAAAAAAATAATATATATATATAACAACATAAAAATTACATATGTTTCACAAAAAAAAAACCGCTACAAACTTACCCATCTCTCCTCGCTCCTCGCCAGGAGGTACCGGTATCTCAGGGTCTCTCGAGAAATCAATCCCATCATAAGGGTAATCCTCTATGACTGGGATCTATTGCGACAACCAAGAAAAAAAGTTATCATCAAAGGACTCATTTGTCCTTCCTCCCCCCTGTCATGGCAGTAACACTGCCCATCTGGATATCGTCGGAAGAGAATCCCGATGTCCCCGCACCACCTCTCGAGGACTAAAACTGGGCACTCTTTCAAAGAAGAAAGAGAAAATAATGGTTCCAAACCCAAAGTTCCTCTGAGTCTACGAACGATAGTCTGTCAGCTGTCTCTTCATATAGTCCAAGAATGTGGTGCTCCAATAAAAAATCTATGCATTCAAGCACTGAACTGCATAGTTCATCTGTGCACAGAAAGCCTGATGCAAAGCGGTAGACCCTGTAATCCGCTTGATAAGAAACACTATAGCCTGCAGTGCTAAGTAAAAGATCTTACTTATCAACACTTACGAGCTCATCCTGTCTATACCTGCCTCACAGTAGAGTCCAATCAACTCTGATATGTTATGCGGCCCCGAGGGAAACGTATGGAAGTTGACGGGTTCCCCTCTCTGAGAGAGGCCAGTCAAAAAGTATATGTCCTCGATCGTTGGCACTAGTGAATGCCCCTCCAGCATAAATTCCTCTGCATTGGGATGCGAATAATCAACCAAGGCTTTTAGTAGCTTAGGTTGTTCTCGCATAAAAGGACATAGAAAGAATTTTAGCAGCCCACATTGCATTAAGGTAGCAACAACATTGGGGTCTTCCCCAACCAACACACTAATCTCCTCATGCTCTCTTTCCCTCCAGTGAACATACATCCTACAAAAAACCATGTTCAGGAGGGTTAAGCCTTGCTTTTTAAAATTGTTTCCATTAAATAAAAGGTCCACGCGGGATGCAATGATCACAGTCATGTGTACACACGTGCAGTTTTTACTCTACCCGAGTGTACATGCAGCCTGTCATTGGACAACCCACGAGGACTTAGGGTTGACCTTTTGAGGGTCGAAGCCCCCCCAAAACATGAAATTAAATGCATAAAGAAAGATTTAATTTGTAAGAGGAGAGATTTTATACTTACTTGGTCCAAACAGATGGTTGTTTCGTCCACCGAAGCTCCCAGAATCAATTCTTTTCACAAAGGGGTAGTTTTGGCTTTTAGTCAATTTCTGAATGAACAATGGTCATAATGATCTACCAACTTCTATTTATAGAGGGTTTTGGCCCATTTTTGTCAATTTTCAGGCCCTTTTGTCATTTTTTCTAAAATGAAACTCATTTAAGATGGTTCAAGTGTTTTCTCGGGATGATCATGGGAATTATTACTTTGGATATTTGGAAAAGTTTTTGAGAGTTGGGGCGTTGTGAAGGTCCTTTGGTGAAAAGTGATTTTCTCTGACTCGTTGCATTTAAGTCAGGATTCCACTGCCACTTTCTGCATCTCGATGTATTTTCCTCTTTTCCATAGGATCGATCCCACCGAGTTGTGACAAGGAACCCTCATCACTGCTTTAGAAGTATCGTAATTTGGTGGTAGATCCTACCCTAACATGGATTCCCTAGGTAGATCCTGGTTGCATGACGGTGTCCATGCTGTCACTAACGACTATAGGCTCAGGAGTCCTCTGTAGCGTTTCCCCTGATTACGAGTTTGAGCCTCATTTTCATGATTCCTTATCACTCTTGACCTCACCCTCGGGACTCCCAAAATATAATGGGTCTTCTTTTATGCCCTTTTCAAACCCTCTAAACATGAAAATATTGTCAAGCGATCTTGTGGACTTTCACGCTCGTTAAATTGAAATTTGAAGTCACGTCTATCCGACGGTAGTTTACCCCTTTTTGCGGTCCGGACGGTCAACTATACAAACAAAGGTATACCCTAGAGGCTTCGGATCTCTAGAAGAGTATTCTCAGGTATAATTTTAACCCTTTTTCGGGCCTGAGGGACTAAATTTACGAAAATAGGAACCCCCACGGAGTCCATAGTTAAGCTCTTTTTAGACTCCCTAAAATTGAAAATATTTCTGAGTGACCTTATTCTTTCACACTCGTTAAAATGGTCCAGAAGAACATTCCTGACGGAGTCCATAGTTAATATTTTTTTAGAGTCCTTAAAAATTAAAACATCGTCGAGTGATCTTGTCTTTATCACACTCGTTAAAATGGTTTTGAATAGACGTCTTGTCGGTGCTAGTTTACCCCTTTTTTGAACCGACTAGACTACCTCTGAAAAAGGTACCCCATTGGAGTCTCCTTTTATGTTTTTCAGACTCTATAAATGTGAAAAACCGTTGAGCTTACTTCTCTGGGCTCGTTAAAATTACATCGAAGGAAGTTACCAATGTGTGTTTTGTCAACCGCATTTGCATACCTGCATCTTTGGTCTAATGCCAACTCCATGTTTCTCTCAACTGAACCATCTGAAGCATGCCTTATACACAAGCCTTGTAGCACTTTTCCTCTGCGTCTTGACACCTTTGGCCCCAAGAGGGATTTTTCCTGAGTGTCCTTACTTTGAACATTAATATTTTCCTTGTGCCTCTAAATCATATGTTTGTGACACTCATCCCTCCTTTGTAACATAACATTCTTTTATTCTTTTTCCAAAATTATTGAAAAAGAGAAAAAAAATCAAATATACCCCAAAAAGAGGAAGGGAAAAGTATTTTCTTTGTATTGGTAGCACAATGAGTTGCCCTTGGATAAAGCACATCCTTCTGTTTGGTCATCAATCCCTGGGATTTAATATGACCTTAGGAAGTTGTTCCTGCTACATTGAGTTGTTCCTCCTCCGTTTGGTTATTCTTCCAAACATATGGAGAGTTTGCGTTGCCTCCTGCCTCGTGAACTTATGTTATTGCTATGTTGCCTGAGTCTCATAATTTGCCGTGCTATTGTCCAAGGGAATTTTTTCCAAGCCTGAGTTGGCCCCTCTATAGTTTGTCTCTTTCTCTCATGCTCGGCCATCCCGAAAGTCCAATCTAGTCTTTGTTCAAAATCAATGAAGCCTTCAGTCTGATCATCAAGATTCTCTAGTCCATGATCAACGAGCCATCAAAGACCTCTGTGTAGTGAATTCGTACACTCATATTACACTCCTACCTGAGTTTTGAAGATTTTGAAGTTGTTTCTCGAACTCTGAAGACCTCATCTCCAACCATCATGCCTTATCATCTTCTAGAAAATGGATACCATAGATGTATATCTTTTTGATTTTGAGATGTAGACCTGCTGTGTATTTCTCGCAGCTACACTTTATATATTTATATGACATGGATCTACAATGTATTTGATTGGTAGCCATGATTTTATTTCATTCCGAGCATGGGTATGCCCGCCTCGGTGAGACAATTGTTATTTTGCAGATGGCACCTCCTGAATTCTGGTCCCTGGGCTCACTAGTTTGGTACGTTGATAAAGATTGGTAATGTATTTTGGCCATCAGATGCTCTTATGACCTCACACATTAGGGGGCATATGTTATGACCCTAATTTTCACCAACAATACTTTCCTAACATTAGGCCATCCCATATGCCTTCTTTTCCAAGCCAGTACTGAACAACTCTGGTTAAAAACCCTTTTTATAAAGGCCTATGCGCCCTGCTCCATTACTGCACGTGTGTACATGCTAGCTGCTCCAATATATCTTGCATGTACCTACAAAATCATGGAAAAAGTAAAGTTGTTGATGGAACACATAGTTTTGGGCAAGTTAACTAAACCTTCCGGCCATGCATGGCCGATCATTCGACCAAATACCTAGCTCCTTATAGCCTATAAAATAAGGGGTAAGGGTCCCATTTGAAAGGAGGAAAATCATAGTAAAGAGTGTATACCCAATTTAGCATTCCCCTTGTCCCAACATTTAGCCATCTTTGTGCAAAGATAAGTATAGAGAAAAGAAGTTGGAGGATAGTTGAAGAGGAGCCCAGGACCAGGTTCGTGGAGTAGTGGCCGACTTCATCATTGTAATTTGCTTTAGTGAAGTTAATAATAAAGAAGTACTTTTCCCGTCCCACCATATGAGGTTTTCATTTTTTATTGCATACATGTTGATTAAATCTCTAACCCATTGATCTGTAGATCAAATGCATGTGGAGTTCTTTGTTTGTCTTTTGTGAATGTAGGTCAGCCTTGGGAGGAGAGTTGCAGTCAAAGAGAGACCAAGTGTGAAGAGGGATCGATATCAAATGCCCACAATAAGGTATGTTCACTTGATCTTCTTAGCTACGTATTTTCTTAAGAATAATGGGGATTAGGCCCGGGATGACGGTAAAAAGTAGGAATCTTTAGGTCCTTTTTGCATGCATGATAAAACCCTAAGTGCTAGTTTGTAGAGAGATTTCCTACTCACAAGAAGAATAAGAAGAAGAAGAAGAAGAAGAAGAAGAAGAACAATCTCAAGATGAAAATGTAGAAGTGATTTCTTTCGAAGAGTTGACTCCCACGATATCATGTAATGCATTGGCTGGAATTAACACTCCTCAAACCCTCAAGATCAACGGATGTATCAAAAATAAAAGCGTAATAGTACTAATTGATTCTGGTAGTACTCAAAATTTCATTCACTATAAATTAGCCAAATATCTCAATTTCTTTTTATATCCAGCGCCAGAGTTTCAAGTAATGATTATAGATGGAAGACCTATCAATTGCTCAGGAAAATGAAATAAGATCAATATTACTATGGGGGAATATGTAATGAATATTCCAATTATTTCTATACCCATGGGTTGTGCTGATGTCGTACTAGGGATCCAATGGTTACAATCATTAGGAACAATGGCTTTTAATGTTCAAGAAATTTTCATAAAATTCTCATTGGAAGGAAAAGAAATTGAATTAAGGGGTATCACAGGGAAACCCATTAAGGTGATAATCTCTAATGGGATGAAAAAAATATTGAAAAGGGGCATCAGTGTGTAATTTCACAACTATGCTCACTAGATGTTCAAAAATCTAAGCCATCTATTCCCCTAGCTCTCCAAGGGATCATTGATAAGCATTCCAAAGTATTTGAAGATATTCCCAAAGGTCTTCCACCAACTCGAAATCATGATCATGTTATTCACCTAATTCCTGGGAGTGTTCCTCCTAACATCAAGCCTTACAAATACCCTTATTCCGAGAAGAGTAAAATTGAGCATATGGTTGAAGAAATGTTAGAGGATGGAATTATTAGACCTGGCTAAAGTTCTTACTCTGCATTGTTGGTAATGGTACTCAATAAAGATGGCTCATGGTGTATGTGTCCATATTAGAGATAACTCAACAAGATCACTATTAAAGATAAGTTTACCATTCATGTCATTGATGAATTGTTAGATGAACTACATGGATAAATCTATTTTACAAAGTTGGATGTTTGTTTAGGGTCTCATTAGATTAGAATGAAGGAAGAAAATATACAAAAAAAAACATTCTGAACTCATGAAGGCCATTATGAATTTTTGGTCATGCCTTTTGGCCTTACAAATGCACCTTCCACATTCCAAGGGTTGATGAATTCCATTTTCAAGCCCTTCCTTCGAAAA
>SNQJ01S0146611.1:8974-28801 GCA_010110895.2 Picea sitchensis
TTGTATTCACTTTGAATTATAATACACTCATTACTTCACTTTATTATTTACCTTTTAAAATCTCTTAAACCACTTTGACCACTTTGACCTTTTGGGGCTTCTAGATGACATATGAGGGTCCTCCAACTTCATAAGGCCATAACTCTCAAATCATGAGGAGTTATGTGATGTTACACATACCAACAGAAATGGAATGACATGTACTATCCATATAGAATAGTATTATCTGAAAATATATCATAACTCATACCGTTTTCCATCAAACAAACTTGGGTCCATTACCCAAACCCGAGGTCTCCAACTTCTCATGGCCATAACTCTCTAACCGTGAGGAGTTATGTGACGTTCCACATACCACCATAAATGGAATGACAAGAACTATCCATCTAGGATAGTTTACCTAACAAATTCATTTTCCTTCATCTCATTATTCCACAATTAAGCATGTGTTCTCTTACTCCGCAAAGCGTCTTCCCACGAGGGCTTTCACCATAAGGGGACCACTTTGGAGTTCATCCATATTTACTTCTTATCAACCATGACAAGACAATAATGAGTCATCTTTAAATCAAACAATCTTGGGTCCATTACACAAACCTTTTTTCCACGGGGCTTTCTTCAAGGGTTGACATCAATGACAACCAACCTTAATCAACAATTTGTTATATTATGATAATAGATCTAATATACTTTAGGTATATTACAAGTCTTTGTCCCTTAAAAATGATTTATCCTCAAATCATGGGGAAGGAAAACTTATTTTTATAAAATGAAACATATTCTTGAAACTTTCACATATTAGATAAGGTTGAGGACATAAGGTGATATGATGTTGGAAGCCTTGAACAATATTGACTCATCAAAAAAGGATCAATTCACCTAGGTGGATTATTTTTGGGACTTTTTGATGATGAGATCCTAGATTTGATATTCTTTGTTGTTGGCTTCAGGTTGTATTTATCTTCAAATGATTGAAAACATAACTACAACATTGAATCTGTACCTTAGGTACCTATATATATTGGTACGTTGATTCTTGCATGCTACAACTTCTATGAATTGGGTGTTGACATGGATCCTTGATAAGTTGATGCTTCTTAATATTTTCATGATTCACTTGTGTCGACATGTTAATATGTGATATTTTCATATTCATTGGTGCATCATAGTTTCATTAATGGTGATCGATGGAATGCCAATCATCACTAAATTTGTAGATGTTGACTTGTCTTTGACTTTTTTCTTGAATTCATTTCTTAGGATGCTCTTTCATCGATAAATATTTGTTAGTAATGACACACTGATTTTTAGTTTCAATCAATTTTGTTGAGGTCTCTTTATCTACAGTTTCAACTACTAAAGTCTTTCTTGATTTAGTCGTATTGGTTAAGGTTTCTTTATCTACAGTGTCAACTTTAAAAGCTTACTTGATTCACTCGCATCCATGGATGTCTCTTTGTCTACTTTCGGGATTAATATGTCCTTAGGTTTTAATTTTTTTTACTTCCATAAGTAAGATTTGACTATGATTCTTCAAATGAGTAATTTCCTTATCTTTATTTAACAAGGTCTTGCAATTTTTTTTCTGGGTATCCTACTTTTGTTGTGATTCTCGATCCAATTGAATTGCAACATCTTTTTGAATCGATGCTTGATCTTTTGCTTGTAAGTCACAATTTTTTTATTTGATGCTCATAGTTGTTTTTTAATCTCTTTTGTCTTGCCAACTTGTGCATCTAATTCACATTGGAGGATATGCACTTCGTATCAAAATGTCTTCTTTATTATTTGGGCAAGTGATCAAAGTTGGTGGAACTTTTAGATGCAACCCAACTTCTAAAAAACCCACTCATGTTATGAAATTATGTAATGTGAATGTTTTTGTAGACGTTGGGTTCACGGAGGCCTATACTTGGAAAGTCTCTTGACACATAGGACAGGTCAAAACAATGCGTGCATGTTTTACTTCACCAAAATGTATATGTGTTTTTCTTAAATAAAAATATTTTTACTTCACCAAAACACGTACATGTTTTCATTACATGAGAAAAAAACTTATTCCATAAATCATGCACATTCTTGGCACATCAAAACACACACTTCTTAACAAGTTGAAATGACATATTTAAAGAATCGTTATATGTTTTTGATGTGTTATTGAAATGATATTTTTTTGTGGTAAATCCATAGTAGTATCAAAATTTTAACTATCCCAATCTATACAAAACATAAGATGGAAATGAGTAAAAAAGTGCTAATGGTGGTGAGGAAGTTGATGATGATAACTATGGTGGTGTTGGGACCATTGTAGGTGTGTCTTACTAAGAAAAAAACTACTATTTATTTACCCTTGGACGAGAATTAAATATGCATTGAGTTGTTCAAAGATTGTCTTCAATACTTTTCACCTAGTATGTCATGAGTGAAATATCAATGTTGTATAGTGTCAACAACATTGAATATGTTAGAGGTACCTTGGATGAGTTTTTTCAGCAAGTGGGGCATCTCACACTTTCCAAATCTCTCTTTGGATTTGAATGGTATGAGGGAAATAATATTTAGATATATGTCACACATGTTTTGGTAATTTTGACTTTCTATGTATGGTCTCACTGCCTAGAGCATGGTTCAAGGATTAAACACAACAAATTAATCCCTAACATTTACTTTTAGGGCTTACTCACAGAGGACTTATAAATTGAATATTTGGCTTACAAGTGAGAGATGGGTATTTTTCTAATGATTGGTGGACCATGTATAGATATCGGCTCTAGATTTATGGTTTGGTGATGCACAAAGAGAAATGTATCCTCAATTGATTTCTTCTAGGGATCATAAGACATAGATAGGGACAATAACCAATATAAAGGCCCTATAAAGGGATTTGTTGGCCTACAAGTTCACGTTGTGAACAATTTTGATGTTTGGCATAACATTGATGGGTCATGTAGGTTAGACCATGATTTAAGTATGAAAATTAAGGACTTATATCCTAAGAGGTAATACTAGGAATTATGTCCCGGGACATTATTTATATACATAAGTTGGGGACATATGCCTTGATAGTTTCTTCTACAATTCACATGCCATACACGACAAGACCCAAAATATCCATTGATTCGGATTTAGGAGCGAAACAAACCGATTAACATACTGAATACAATAAACACAAATATATGAAGAATAACACAGATATCTAGTGAACAATATCTTCTATTGAATAATTGAAATAGGTTGAAACTGTAAAACTGCAGAACTGAAACACTTGCTCAAATGGTGGTAGCTATCTCTGAGAAGAGATGTGGCTGCTATGTGCATTCGTATGAGCATAATCAATAACAATGAGGCTCCAAAGGCCTTTTTTTATATTACTCATGAATGAAAAAACCTTAGACATCCAAAAACCTAACCCTAGGAGATGAAACGCCAAAAGTCATGTGGGCCCCTATGGGTAAGTTGGTACCTCAACTTCACGGGGTCGTAAATTTTGCATACGACCTTTGTTTTAGGCGCATGATAGCCCGTTGGGAAGGTATTTCAGAGAACTACAAATTCTGCCATCAAACTCTGGATTTGTTTATAGTTTGACTGTGGAGAGACAAAAAAATAATGTTTATGGCTCCAAAACAACCCTAGAAGTACAACAAGATGTGATGACATGAAAACATACAAAATAAGACAGTTAGATTAAGTGAGAGGCCACCAGTATCCACCTGGAAGATGTGTGGGGATTCAGATAGCCCCATAAGTGTAGAACCCACAATTACAAATAAGTACAGAAGAACGTGTTGAACTAAAAATAGACAAGAGGAGCCAGTTGGAATAGGTGGGTGGCCACCAATATCCAGCTGGATCAATACTCCCCCCTTAGGAAGAAATGGTCTCCATTGCATTGCGTTCCCCATCATGTGAGGAAAATTCTGCTGGATTTGGCCCCGAGTGAGCCACTTTCCTTGGTGTAGGAGTTTCCTTGCCTTGACAACCCTATAAAGCTGGATCCTTTGCTGGCGAGTGCCCTTGACCTGTGTGTCCACTATCTGATTAGTGGATGCTTGTCCCATGCAGTCAGTGTTGAGATCTGTTGATGTCAGTTGTTCTGTGATCTCTAAGGTGTCCAATAATGGTGGAAAATATTGCCGAAGGAGTTCCACATTGAACATTGGCTGCAGGCCAAGGAAGGGTGGAGTCTTGAGCTCAAAATCATTGCTACCCACAACCTTGGTGATAGTGTAAGGCCCATAGTGAAGTGGGAAGAGATTTTGATGGGGCCCTGTGAGACAGTCCTTCTACAAATGTAACCAGACTTTGTCTCCAACCTGAAATTGGTGTGGTACCCTATGTTGATCATGGCGCTCTTTGTACTTAGCATTGGATTTTTGCAAAACATCCTGGACCTGTTGGCGGATGTGTTGAATCCTCTCAATGAATTTGGTGGCTTTGTTGATCGCAGAATGATCATGGGAAGAGTCTATCTTTGTGGTGGAAAGAGGTAGTGCAACATCAATGGGACCCAAGGGTTGGAATCCCAACCCCACCTGAAATGGGCTATGGCCGGTGGAGCAATGGAGAGCCATGTTGTAACTATGTTGAACATAGGGAAGATTCTCATCCCATGTAAGTGGATGCTTAGAGTTGTACATGCATAGGATGTGCACAATCATCTGATTGACGACCTTTGTTTGGCCGTCTGTTTGGGGGTGGAAAACAATGGATTTTGTGAGCTTGGTGTCCAATAGTGACTAGTGACTCAACCAAAATTTGCTGAGGAATATTTTGTCCCGGTCGGAGATGATGGTATGTGGTATCCAAAAATGGACCCACACTCCTTTGAAGAAGAGATTGGCAATATCTGTCACTGTGATATTCTTCTTGTAGGCTGTGAGGATGACCATCTTCGAAAACCGATCAATGACCACAAATACATAGTCATTTCCTTGCTTGGTGGAGAGAAGGGAAAACATGTAATCCATTGAGATGGATTCCCAAGGCTTCTCGGGAGTAGTAAGAGGGATGTATAAGCCTCGCTTCTTGATGGTTGGATTGGAAATTGAACAAGAAGTGCAAGATCTGATATACTTGTTGACATCCTGTCAAATTTTTGGCCAATAAAAATGTTTCTGAAGAAAGACCACAATTTTCTCCACACCAAAATGTCCTACCATTCGAATATAATGGGCTTCCCAAATCAGCTTTGCATGCTTTCTTGTAGTAACATGGAGATGTCCCATGTGGCATAACAATTCGTCTTGAATGTGAAAATCGGTGACAGTCGAGCCTGTACCCAAGAGATGATAGGTGGTGGCAAAGTCCAGATCTTGCTGATAAAGTTGGGGCCACTTAGATGCCTCATGTCCATAGGAATGGAGCACAATGGTGATTTCAACCACAGGAGGTCGACTGAGGTAGTCAGCGACATGATTTGAGATCCTTGTTTTATACTTGATGTTGAGATGGAACTGCTGTAGATAGGTGGACCACTTCTTATGGCGGTCGTTCTGCAATTTCCCCTGTGTATGTATGAACTGTAGAGGCTTGTGATCAATGTGGATGATCGTCTCCTTTCCCAGAATGTAATGTTTCCATTGATGACATGCTTGTACAATGTAATACATTTCCTTTTCATAGGTGGGGTATTTTCATACAGTGTCTAAGAGTGTCTCACTATGGTATGCCACCAGATGACCGTGCCGAGTGAGAACTGTGCTTATAACATAGTCAGATGCGTTAGTCTTAATCTCGAACGATTGCTGCAGATTGTGAAAGGAGAGTACTGGAGCTGAGCAGAAGCGATGCTTCAGATCATAGAATGCTCGTTGTTGTTCCTTCCCCCACATGAACATTTCCCTTCCACCTCCCTTGGTCATATGGCAGAGGAACCATGCAATATGGGAGAATCCCAACATGAACCATCAGTAGAAATTGGCCAGTCCCAAGAAGCTCCGAAGCTTGGTTAGTGTGGTCGGGGTTAGATAGTCACGTATGAATTGGATCTTAGCTGGATCAACATGTACCCCATGCTCATCAACAATGTAGCCCAAGTATTGGACCTTGTTCATGCCAAAATATCATTTTTCCAAGTTGGCATATAGCTTGTGCTTTCGCAGAGTGCTCAAAACTTGTTGAATATGCCACATGTGCTCCTCCCAAGTTCTATTGAAGATGAGGATGTCATGCAAATATACCACCACAAAAGAGTTGATGAAGGGTCTCAATACATCATCCATCAACCTCATGAAAGTGGTTGGTGCATTTGTTAAGCCAAATGGCATGACCAACCATTCGAATAGACCTTCTTTAGATTTGAAGGTTGTCTTCCATACATCAGTTGGTTCTATGGGAACCTGGTGGTAGCCAGACTTTAGGTCAATCTTGCTAAATAAATTCCCCCCCTTGAGTTGGTCAAGAAGGTCATCAATCATGGGAATGGGGTACTGGTTCTAGACAGTGATTTTTTTAAGGCTCTGTAATGAATGCAGAGTCAGCAAGTCCCATCCTTCTTCTGCCCCAGTATAATCGACCTTCTGCAAGGGGAGGAGCTAGGTCTGATGTGCCCCTTTTGAAGAAAATATTGGATCTGACTCCTGATTTTGTCATTTTCCATCAGCGAGCGACGATAGACTGATCCATTAAGTAGAGGTGCACCAAGGGTCAGATCAATTGGATGCTTGACTTAGCAGTGTGTCGGTACCCCTGTGGGTGAGGAGAAGATGTCTCTATATTCTTCCATGATCCCGTCCACTTGATTTTTATGCAAAGAGAGGATCTATGTAGATGCCACAGATGTGGCAACGACCTTCTGATTACTGTGAGCATGGATCACAAAGAAGACAAACTTCCCAGTTTGTGAAATGACCTTATTGCATTGCTTAGTAGCGATTAAAGAAATAGCAGTAGGCGACGCTACCTCTGGTATCCTGTACAATCGTCTACCCAAATTAATAATAACACTGCGAGGTCTAGACTCATACACAAAATGGAACTTCCACAAATATGGTTTTCCTAAAATAACATCAAAAACTTCAAGGGGAGAAATATCACACAATACCTCATCTTTGAAAGGATTGATGTTATAGGGAAGACAACATTGTTGGTTGACACAAATATCTCTTCCTTGGAAAAGCCAACCGATGTTGTAGGGATGTGGGTGTGGTGTCGTTGGTAGGTCCAGCCTCTTGATGACCTCTACTGAAATCAGGTTTTTCTGACTACCGCTATCGACAGTGAAATGAAGCGGAGCCCCCTTTACCCACATCTGTGAGTGAAATAGGTGTTCCCCTTCCTCTGGTTCTTCTGGTTTGCTTGGCCAGAATTTGGTGGTTGCGACAGTGGAACTGGGTTCAACATCGATAATTAGATTCCCTCCTTCAAGATTTGATTCAGAATCGAAATTGACCTATGACTCGGAAGCCTTCATCTTGGCCATGAGTGACTTCTTGTAGCGACATTCTTCAGTGTTGTGCCAAGGGATTTTATGGTACTCACACCATTTTCCCATTTCCTTCTTCGTCTTCTCATTGCCCTTCTTGTGTTGCATATTGAACTGGTTGTCCTGAGAGTGACCATCTTGGCTCGATCCCTTGCTGTGTGGGTTGGGGCCACCTTTTCCCTACTTCGACTGTGAGGAGTTCGCGTATCCAAATTCTCGCCTATTCTGCTTAAATTTATGCTTGATATTGACAACATCTCTATAAGCCATGCCCAATGAGGCGATGTCTAGAAACTCCATTTCTGTTTGAATGTATATATGCAAAAAACCGTGGTATTTGAGCACCATATGGCGTTCAAAGTCTTTGAATCCCAATTTGGTGCCCAGGTTATGGAAAATATTGGTGAAATCTGGTATTGTTTGGTCCCTTTCTTGACGCGGGGTGGTCCATCTAGTGTACTGGTCCTCATAGCTTCCAAAAAGGTAGTATTGTTCTTTAATGATGTCCTGGAAGGAATCCCATGTAGGGGCCACCACAAATATTGCAGATTCCTCTACGACCCTTTGCTCAGAGTAAGTATCCTACCCATCCTTAACATGGGGGACGACCTTGAGGAGTGCAAAAGTAATCTTTTCCTTATCGAAAAAATTGTGGACTGAAAAATACCCTTCAAGAAGATTCAACAATTTATCTACAAAATCCGCATCTATCGGTCCTTCAAATTATGGAATATAAAAATTTACCTATACCTTGAAGGGGGTTGCATGGCCGCTTGATGAAGATGCTTCTCATGTGGGAAGTCGTCAAAGGATCTGCGCAAAGTTGTTCCTTTTTCACGCGAGGGAGAAACATTTTAATAAGATCTCCTGTTCCATAATATTTCTTTTCTTCCCCCATGGTTTTTTGCCAGGCTCGGTGCAACCGATCTTGCAATGGCTCGATTTATTTGAGTCCCAACTTCTTGTACCCAAATCTTGTCGGGGACATGCACGAAGAAAAATAAATGAAGAACATACCACTCTGATACCACTAATTCAAATTTAGTAGTGGAACTAAATGATTAACAAACTGAATAAAATAAACACAGAGATATGAAGAATAACACATATATCTAGTGAACAATATCTTCTATTTAATAATTGAAATAGGTTGAAACTGTAAAACTGTAGAAATGAAACACTTGCTCGAATGGTGGTAGCTATATCTGAGAAGAGATGTGGTTGCTAGGCACATCCGTCTAAGCATAATCAATTAAAATGAGGCTCCATAGGCCTTTTTGATATTACTCATGAATTCCAAAACCCTAGACATCCAAAAACCTAACCCTAGGAGGTGAAACGCCAAAATTTGTGTGGGCCCCTATGGGTAAGTTGGTACCTTAACTTCCCGGGGTCATAAATTTTGCATACAACCTCTGTTTTATGTGCGTGATAGCCCATTGGAAAGGTCTTTCAGAGAAATACACATTGCGTCATCAAACTCTGACTCCGTTTAGGGATCCAAAACGACCCTGGAAGTACAACAAGATGTGCTGACATGAAAACATACAAAATAAGCCAGTTGGATTAGGTGAGAGGCCACCAATATCCATTTGGAAGATGTGTAGGGATTCAGACAACCACAAAAGTGTAGAAACCACAATCACAAAGAAGTAAAAAATAACGTGTTGAACTAAAAACAGACAAGAGGAGCCAGTTGGAATAGGTGGGTGGCCACCAATATCCAACTAGATCATCCATAGAGTTCATGCTAGGACACAACCTTTAACCTACATCTAGGATATGGTTAGGAGTTTGAAATTTCATGTAGCAAGGATGGGTCTTGTGGTCTAAGACCAAAAACTAGATATGTAGGCCCTAAGAGTTTCCTCTAGGGATCATGGCTCATGCACACGACCCTAGACTATTGTAAATGCATTTTAGAAGGAATTGTTGCAAAATATGTGGTATATGTACACAAGTTTCACATTTAGTGTAGAATGAATGGGTCTTATGGCCTCATGGGATTTTTCGATGCTAAAAATCAATACTTAGGCCCCAATAGTTTTTTTATATCTCATGGGGAATGAACGAGCTCCTAAACCACCATAAAGGCCCTATATAGGGAAATGTTCACTAACTAGTGGTATATGGGAATCACTTTGGAAATTGGTGTACCTTGGGTGAGTCTATTTAGGAGTAAGATCCAAGGAAATAATTTCTAATTGTTTCTAGTAAGGATAAAGGACCATGTAATGGGCCTCAACACTTTTTTATTGTTCTTAGGTGACTAGATGATGTAGTAGAAAATTCCTACATCAAATCCAACACCTACAAGATTGTGCTCTGCCTTCAAAATGCACAACATAACTCATGTTCATACATTTAGAAGAAATTTCAATTGCTTTGATTAAGAATGAAATAGAATAAATTAATTACAATCACAAGAACATAAACATGATATGAATTCTTGCCTTTATCATTTATTGTAGAAATTCCTCTTATTACAATGTGATTAATAAATACATCATTCATCGCCAGACTAGAACTAGTTCACTACGCTATTTCTTTGTGTATTTCACAGTCTTTTCTGATCCAGTTCTCTATGGAGATCTAAACCACTTCAATGATCCCTCAATGAATCTCGATTCAATTCTACACTAGATGATCAACCCCTCAACACCATTTTCACTCTCTTTTTATTCCCCATGCCTCCTTTGTCGATTCGTTTCTATCCGTTAAGAATATGAATAGTCATGGTGGTTCATTGTCTAACTGTTTCCCCAATTTGAAATTTGTTCCCTCTTCTTTCACCAACAATTGTCACTTGGAGTTCAATCTTCATGAGACATGTGGACTGAACTTGGAATCAGAATGTTGAGTAGCAACATAAAAATTCTATCATAATTATTGTAGCGTGGAATTCCGGTATGGAATCCTTTAGTGTGGAGTTGCAACATATAATCTTGTATCGTGGAGTTGCAGCATAAATCATGTAATGCAGAGTTGCGACATAGAATCCTGTATCATGGAGTTGTAGCATAAATCTTGTAGCGCAGAGTTGCAACATAAATCTTGTAGCACAAAGTTGCAGCATATACTCATGTAGTGTGGAGTTGCAGTACTATCATTTGTAACAAGGAGTCACAACACAAGTTGTAGAGTAGAGTTATAACCATCTTTATTTTTCCTAAATCGACTTGTAAATAATTGAAATGTTTTTGGGTGATGTGGATTGCTCAGAATGAAATATTCTCATGCATCAGACACCATTGGTACGAAAAACATGAGCTCCCGGATCATGTGGTTATTTCTCCAGAGGATGAAGAGTTTTGTAGGCGTGTTAGTTCTTCTTTGGAAACCCACGATGCATCCTCATACCCTTCCACTTGAATAAATATTCCAGATACTCCTTGTTGTGAGTTTTTCTACCAATACTTGTGGCCAAAATTTCTTCCACTTCTTTAGCTTGCTTAACTGGTAATTGTTGTTCCCATCCATCTAGAGTACCTTCATAATCACCTTTTTCTCCTTCTTGAAACTCGTATAGATCAATAACATTGAATGTTGGAAATATATCAAACTTGTTCGATAATTCCAATTGATAAGCATTATTAGAAATTCTCCTCAAGATTCTACACGGTTCTATTTTCTTGTACTTAAGTTTGTTATATGTACCTCTAGGAAATCAATCCTTTTTCAAGTGAGCCATGACTAACTCACCTTATTTAAATATTTTCTACCTTCGCCACAGATATATTCTCTATTTATATTGGTTATTGCTTGCCTATAGTTTATGCTTCACCTGCTCATGTAGTTCCTGCATATTGTATGCAAAATCACTTGCATCATCACTCCTTTTATCTCCTAGATCCGGTAAATCAACCAAGTCTACCACCCCTTTAGGTGACCCACCATAAACAATTTGAAATGGGCTCTTTCCTATATATTTGTTCACTAAGTTGTTGTGCGCGAATTTAGCTTGTGCCAAAAATAAATCCCACTGACTAGGATTTTCACCACTCAAACTTCTCAATAAGTTTCCTAAACTTTGGTTTACTACCTCGGTCTACCAATCTATTTGGGGATGATAGGACAAACTATATAGCAACTTAGAACCCAAATTTTTCCAAAGTGTTCTCCAAAAGTGACCAAGAAATATTGTGTCTATGTTTGAAGTAATACTCCTCAATAGACCATGTAACCTTACCACTTCTCTGAAAAATAAGGTAGCCACTTCACTAGCATCAATTTTCTTTTTACATGCTACAAAATGTACCATTTTTTAAAACCTATCTACTACCACCATCATATAATCATGATTTCTATGTGTCATAGGTATTCCCAAAATAAAATCCATGCTTACATCTTCCCATGGTCTTTCAGGTATCGACAATGCAATGTAAAGTCCTGTATTATGACTTCTACCTTTGACTAGTTGAAAAACTCTATAACACTCAACAAATTTTCTGATGTCTTTGTTGATGTTGGGCCAAAATTATTTTTCTTTCACCAACGTTGTGGTCTTTTCCATGCCAAAATGTCCTCCTAAACTACCACTATGTAACTCTCTAATGATATTCAACCGTAATGAACTCCGTGGAATACACAATTGTTGGCTCTTAAAAAAGAATCATTCTTGAATATGGTAATCCAAGAATGGTGTTCGGTCCATAATCCATGGTTCTTTGCACGCTTTCCAAGCCTCTACAAAATATGCATCCTATCCATACTGTTGATATTATGGTAGCTTCGGGAGGTATGAACCTCTATTGTAACCTATGACAAGATTAGAATATTCCGAAAAGAAGCAAAGAAGTAAAGGAAACCCTAGACGAGATGTCGGCTGCAGAAATATAATTAATGTGAATTAATTAGTACCCAAAAGGAGAAGTTGGCCCCAGTAAGTCTGCCTGACCACTATAAATATAGGGCGCCAGTTCTCATTATTCACACTTCTCAGAATTGCAGAGAGCAGTTTCTGCACACTACAGTTGGCAGTTTTGTGTGCAAGTTTCTGGGGAAGGTGTTGCGCAAGTTTCTGGGTGGGACTATCTGATTATCTTGGTTTCTATTCTTGCTTGATGCATTAGCCTTGCTTGGCTATTGATTTCTACCAGTATTCTTCTCTGTGAAGGTCAAGGTGCTCGGAGGGTGGCTTTGACCTATGGTTGGGTGACAAGGGTATTGTCAATGGTAAAACGAGCACAATCTTTCATATTCTAACACATACAACCCTTTCACACATTGCAAACTTACCACTGCAACTAACATGGTGTTTAGCAACACTTTCCTCTGAATCAACACATCAACAACCTTGTTTTATTTACCTGACCTATGTTTAAAAAAAAAACGTATAACTTTTTAAAAAATCTACCCATTTAGAATGCTTCTGATTTAATTTACCTTGGTTGTTAATGTACTACAGTGCCTTGTGATAAGTAAACAAAACAAACTCCTTTGGAAGCAAGTAATGTCACCACTTCTTCAAGTCCTCGATGATAACATAAAACTCTTGATCATAAACATAGTATTTCTTTCTTGCTTCATTCAACTTTCAACTGAAAAATGCTATCAGTCTACCTTCTTGGCTCAAAATTGCTCCAATCATTGTCCCACTTCCATCAGTCTACTTGAAATACCTTATTGAAATCTGGAAGTGCCAACACTGATTGGTTTTTTACCTTTTTTTTCAAGTCCTCAAATGACTTATTTGCTGTTGTTGTCCACTGAAATGTGACTTTCTTCATGAATTCAATAAGAGGCACACAAATCTGACTGAAAGTTCTAATGAACTTCCTATAGAAACTCCTTAGTCCATGGAAACTCCTCACATCAAAAGTGCATTTAGGCGTCAGCCAATCTAAAATAGTCTTTACATTCTCAAAATCCATGTTTAAACCTTCTTTGGAAACCACATAACCCAAGTATACAATCTCCTTTTGCAAAAACGTACACTTCTTTAGATTTATTAGCAATGCCTCCTCTTTCAATCGTTGAACACTTTCTTTGCATCCTCCAAATGTTCCTCTTTTCTCCTGCTAAAAATCAGAATGTCATCTAATTATATGAAAACAAATTTTACCAAAAAAGTTTTCAAAACTTAGTTCATCAATCTCATGAATGTACTAGGTGCATTAGTTAACCTAAATTTCATAACTAACCACTCGAATAACCCATCTTTTGTCTTGAATGTTGTCTTCCATTCATCACCTTCCCTTATCTGAATTTGATGATAACCACTCTTCAAATAAATCTTCGTGAAGTACTCAACACCACTCAAACAATCCATAATAACATCCATTCTCGGTAAAGGAAACCTATACTTAATGGTAATCTTATTAATATCCCACAAATATATACACATCCAATACTCACCATTCTTTTTCGATGTCAATATTGTTGGTACTACACAAGGACTCAAAATTTATTGAATTAATCCTCTGTCAAGTAACTCTTGTACTTTCCTATTTGCCTCTTCACTCTCTGTTGGATTAATTAGATAAGTTTATTTATTTGGAAAACTTGATCATGGTATCAAGTTGATCTAGTGTGATATACTTCTCAATGTAGGTAATCCTGCTGGTAAATTATCTCCTACAATTTCCTTAAATTTTTTCAACAAATGTTGAATCTCAGTTGGTATAAAATTCCTTTTCTCAGTCTCCTTAATCCTTTTTGGCATTATGGCCAAACAACAACTATTTCGTTTATTCTCTCTTAGAAACTCTTTAGCAAAACATAACATGATTCGGTTTTTACTGCTATGCATATTCTTGTGGTTACTATTGTCCATAACTTTGGTGTTATTGTTGTGCATAACCTTGTTGTCATTATTGTCCATACCCTTTTCCAACAATGGTACCAACTTATAACATTTCCCATCCTTGAAAAATTCATATGAATTCTCTCTGTCATCGTGGAATACCTTTCGTTCAAACATCCGTTGTCTCCCAAGCAATACATGACATGCATCCATCTCTATCACGTCACATAAAACATGTTTGCTGAAACTCCCAATTTGGAAACTCAATAAACATTGCTTAGTCACAGTCACTTGTTGTCCTTTTTGCGACCATGAAACTCGATACAGATTAGGATATGGAATGATTTTAAACTTCAATTTCTCCATTACTTCAATGGATACTAAATTTTATGTACTTCCGCAATCTATGACAAGATGACAACACTTATCCCAAATTTTACATTTAGTTTTGAACACTCTCTTTCTATGTTGAGGTTCTTTTGTTGCCTTTGTCTCAAGATTGAGTAATACTCTTCTCAACATCAGTTTTTGTCCTTGATATTGATGAATTACTTCCACATTCCCACCAAAAACTATTGTCTCATCTACCTAGATGACTTGCATCCTAGCCTCATTTCTTCTCGTTGTGTTCTATCTCTTCAAACATTTTGATGCTTTGTGACCCTCTATGCCACATTTATAACATGTAATCACATAATTACCTTGGAAAAAACCTATGCCTCTGCCAACATGATCCAGGCAGACATCGGTGGCCACCCACCTTTTCCAGCTGGCTCAAAACAATTTTCTGACAATTTTGGCTATTTACTATTTTTAGCAGTTTTAACTTCTAGGGCCATTTTGAGGGCCTAAATGAAGGTTTTTAGGGATAGAGATTCTAAATGATATCCAAAGATGTTATTGAGCCCACAAAATGAATCTCCTCAACGATACCTTTCCAACGGGCTATCATACACCTAAAACAAATATCATATGCAAAAGTTATGACCCCGGGAAGTTGATGTACTAACATACCCAGACAGGGCCCACATGACTTTTGGCGCTTCATCTCCTAGGGTTAGGTTTTTAGATGTCTAGGGTTTTTGGCATTCCTGTTTATTGTAGAAAGGACTTCAGAGCCTCATTGTAATCATGTTCTTTCGAATGAGCGCAGCCGTCACATCTCTTCCCAAAGATAATCCGCCACCATTCTAGAAAGCTTGTTTCCACTGCATTTTACAGTTTCATCTTATTTCCTTATTAAATAGAAAACTAGTTTTACCGTATATCTATTATTTTGTGTTAAGAACCCGTTAATAATCTGTAGTCATTTCGTTCTACTCATAAAATTTGGATTAGTGGTATCAGAGCGGTCTGTTCCTTGTCGTCTTAAATGCATGTCCCCAACGAGGTTGGAGTACAAAGAGTTGGGTCTCGAGCTTGTTTCTCTTAAGGACAAAAGATCTCGCATGCCCAAGCGAACTCTCATGGCAGGAGAAAATAAAGATAACGGGACAAGAGATCCTTTCAAACTATTTATCGAGGAAGCCCTCCCATAACAAAGGAACGAGATGATGAATAGTTTCATGCAAATCCTTTAGCGGCTACCAACATGCGACACATCTTCTTCGAGCGGAGGCGCCACCCCCTTCAAGGTACAAATAAACTTCGATATTCTTATATTTGAATTTCAGATAGACGTAGATGTTGTAGACAAGTGGTTGAATCTACTAGAAGGGTATTTTTCTGTCCATAACTTTTCAAATAGAGAAAATATTACTTTTGCTCTCCTCAAAGTCGTTCCCCATGTCAAAGATTGGTGGGAAACTTTTTGTGAGAAAAAAGGAAATAGAGGAACCCTCATTATTTGTAGGCATGACCACCTGGGAATCCTTCAGGGATGCTATTAAGGAACAATACTACCCTGTCAGAAGTTATGATGACTTGTATACCAAATGGACCACACTGCGGCAAGAAAGAAACCAAGCAGTGCCAGATTTCACAAATATTTTTCATACCTTGCACACCAAACTGGGTATCAAAGATTCAAAGCGACATCTGGTTCTCAAGTATCATGATGCTCTACATAGATACATTCAGACCGAAATGGAATTTTTGGATATCTCATCCTTGGGCGGGGCCTACCGATATGCCGTCAAAATCGAGCAGAAGCTCAAACAAAAGACGCGACAATTTGGGCCTGGGAACCCCTCACAATAAAAGCCAGGAAAGGGCAGCCCCAACCCACAGAACAAAGGACAGAGAAAATATGGACAGTATCAGGACAACCAGTCTAAGCCGCAAGCAAAGAAGGACATCAGAAAGACAAAGAAAGATACCAGGAAATGGTGCGACTTCCATAAGAGCCCTTGGCATAACACTGCTAATTGTCGCTCAAAGTAGTCACTAGTGGCCGAAGTGAAAACCTCTGAATCAGATGCAGGTTCATAATCTGATCCATAACCATAAAGGGGAAGACAGATCATTGACGCGGAACCCAGTGCCATCGTTGCTACCACCAAGCTCCAGCCTGGTGAACCAGACGAGCCAGAAGAAGGAGAACACCTCTTCTATTCACATGTATGGGTAAAAGGCACCCCGCTGCACTTCATTGTGGATAGTGGTAGCCAAAATAAAATCATCTCAACAGAGGTCGTCAAACAGTTGGCCCTGCCGACAACACCGCAACCACAACCCTACACCATTGGATGGCTCCACCAAGGAAGCGATCTCTGCATCAACCAACAGTGTCGACTATCGTACAACATCAAGCCCTTCAAAGATGAGGTATTGTGTGATGTTTCTCCTCTCGAAGTTTGTGATGTTATTTTGGGCCAACCTTATTTATGGAAACATCATGTTGTATATGAGTCTAGGCCTCGTAGTGTTATTATTACTTTGAACAATAAATTGTACAAAATACCCGAGGCAGTCCCACCTAGTGTTATTTCCTTGATCTCTACTAAGAAATGTAGGAAGTTCATCTCTCAGACGGAGAAGTTTGTCTTCTTTGTGATTTTCCCTCAGAATAAGCGAAAGATCACAGCCACATCCATGGTCTTTTTGGCCAACCTCTCCACACAGCATAAGAAAGTAGATAAGGTCATGGAAGAATAATCATATATCTTCTCCTCACCTACCGGGGTACCTCTACACTGCTAGGTCAAGCAACCCATCGATATGACCCCCGATGCACCGATGCCCAATGGGCTAGTCTATCACCGCTCTCTGTTAGAGAATGAGGAGATCAAGTAATAGATCCAAGAACCTCTCCACAAGGGGCACATATGTCCCAGCTCATCACCTTGCGGGAGCCCAATCATGTTGGTATAAAAGAAAGATGGAACCTGGCGACTCTGCATTGATTACCGAGCTCTGAATAAAATCACAGTTAGAAACTGGTACCCAATTCCTCGAATCAACGACCTCCTTTATCAACTCATGGGGGCCAAATACTTCAATAAGATTGATCTGAAGTCTAGCTACTACCAGGTCTCGATAGAACAGACAGATGTATGTAAAACTGCCTTCAAGTCAAAGGAAGGCCTTTTTGAATGGTTGGTCATGCCCTTTGGTTTGAAAAATTCTCCAGACACTTTCATGAGGATGATGGACGATATCCTGCGACCATTCACCAATAATTTTGTAGTGGTGTATCTGGATGACATTCTCATTTACAACAAGTCTTGGGTCGAACACTTGCAACATATTCAACAGGTTCTGGACACCCTGTGGAAGCACAAGCTATATGCCAACTTGGAAAAATGATCCTACGACATGGATAGGGTCCACTACCTAGGCTACATAATTGATCAGCATGGTGTACATGTGGATCTAGCCAAGATCCAAGTCATCCATGACTGTCCATCCCCAACCACATTCACTGAGATTTGGAGCTTCTTAGGCCTTGCCAATTTCTACCGCAGGTTTGTGTTGGGATTCTCCCATATTGCATGGGCCCTCAGCCAAATAACCAGGGTTGGTGGTAAGGAGAAATTTGTGTGGGGTTGGTTACAAAAACAAGTGGTCGATGATTTGAAGCAACGCTTGTGCTCAACCCCATTACTTTCACTACCAGAACTGTAGCAGCCCTTTGAGATCAAGATAGATGCTTCAGACTATGCGGTGGGCATCGTTCTCACTCAGCACGGCCACCCCGTGGCCTATCATAGTGAGACACTATCATATGTTGTCTGTAGGTACCCTAATTATGACAAAGAAATGTACTCCATTGTGAAAGCCTATCGCCAGTGGAGACATTACATTCTTGGGAAGGAGACAGTCATTCAATCTGATCATAAGCCACTGCAGTTCATGCAGACATAAGGAAAATTGAAAAATGATTGCCATCAAAAGTGGTCCACATACTTGCAACAATTCCACCTCAACATCAAGTATAAAACAAGAAGCACCAATCACGTCACTGATTGCCTCAGTAGATCGTCAATCATGACACTCACCACAGTGCTAGACTCCTGCAACCATGAGAACTCTGGATGGCCCCAACTCTATGAGATAGACCCAAACTTCACCACTACCTACCAAATGTTCGGTGCAAACGCATTTGTCGATAATTTCCATCTTTAGGATGGGTTGTTGTGTCATCTGAGCCATATATGTGTTCCATCAAGTGAGCGAGCGAAGATGATCTGGGAAGCCCACTACATCCGGGTGGAAGGACACTTCGGCGTTGAAAAGACAATGGTGATGCTATAGAAACATTTATACTAGCCGAAACTTTGATAGGATGTCATCAAGTATATCAAGTCCCGCACTGCCTTCGCTATTCCCAAACCGACCACTGAGAAACAGGGCCTGCACACCCCTCTTCCTACTCCTGATAGGCCATGGGAATCCATCTCAATGGAATACATGTTGGGACTCTTGTCCACCAAGCGGGGAAATGAATGTGTTTTTGTGGTTGTTTATCGTTTTTCTAAGATGGCGATTCTGGTTGCCTACAAGAAGAACATCACAGTAGAGGCCACTGCCAAGCTCTTCTTTGAACGAGTCTAGTTGCATTTTGGAATACCACAAACCATTGTCTCAGATCAGGATAGTCGATTTCTTAGCACATTCTGGTCGAGCCTCTGGTCACTGCTGAACACCAAGCTCACTAAATCCATGACCTTCCACCCCTAGACAGATGGCCAAACCGAGGTTGTAAATCGAATGATTATGCATATCCTTCGCATGTATAATTCAAAGCACCCTCACACATGGGATGAGAGCCTTCCCTATGTCCAACATAGCTACAATCGAGCCCTGCATAACTCAACTGACCACAACCCCTTTCAGGTGGGGTTGGGATTCCAACCATTGGGTCCCATAGATGTTTCACTTCCTTTTGCGGTCACCTCGACCGAATCATCTCTTGCTCCAAATGAAGCTGAAAAATCCACCTGGTTCATTGAGCGGATCCAACATATCCGCCAACAGGTTTAGGATATCCTACATAAGTCCAATGACAAGTACACGCAGCACCATGATCAACATCGGGTGCCACATAAGTTTTAGGTGGGTGATAAAGTTTGGTTGCACTTGCAGAAAGAATGCCTTACAGGACCCCATCGAAATCTTTTCCCACTCCATTATGGGTCATACACCATCACCAAGGCCATGGGGGATAATGCTTTTGAGCTCAACATTCCTCCTTTCCTTGGCCTGCACCCAATGT
>SNQJ01S0146612.1:36350-49674 GCA_010110895.2 Picea sitchensis
TTGTTCTGCAGTGATGAAAATATGTTTGAGTTCAACTCCCTGGCTTTCAAGTTCAACGAAAATTTGGCATGCCTTTTCTTGGATTGACTGAAGTCGTTGGGAGACTTCCATCACTTTACTTTGTAGAATATGTACCTATTGTTGGGTTGTGCATTGTTCTGCAAACCTCTTCATTCTTTCAACTGGGGTCAAAGTCTTTATCTATGCATGTAGTGTGTCTGCATGTTTCTTTGCTTCTTGGAGTTGTGCCTCCAATGTCTGCAATTCTGGATTCTCTGCAAGGGTTTCATAGGTTTGGGCGTTTCTAGCGCTCAATTGCTTTCATTCCAAGGTAAAGGTTTTTAATTGGCCAACTGCGCTCTAAGAGTGGCCTCTCTTATATCTCTTATTTCTTGGGGGGTGTTGGGCACGGTGTGAAGCTCTAGATACGTGATGCGCTGTTGGAGTTGTTGGATTACTTCTTCCAGTTGGGTCACCTGCTATGGGAGGCGGTCTTCCATCTTCACTTCTATGATCGTCACAGAGTGCAGTGTCTTGTGAACCCTTTCATGTACTTCAAGTTGCTTTGCTAGCAACTGTTCCTTTTCCTCGTCCCACTTCACTTTCATGGAAATCTCTTCCCATTCTGCCTCATTCTTTTTTTCTAGAATTGCTTTCTATGTTTTCATCAAATCCTGGGTGGCTTGTGTTGTGTCTTCTTGAGCTCGTCGAAGGCAAGCTTCGACTTGATCAACAATCTAGTGTAATTGAGTGGGCTCATAACCTGTTCCTGATGTTCCTCTTATCAAGGGCGTTGTAGAAACTGCTTGGCTGGACTGGAGTTCCTGCTGCACTTCTTTGAGTTCACCCTTGATTTCGTTGAATAACTCTTCTTTCTTTGCTTCTTTCTTTTCTACGAGCTCTAGTGAAATATCATTTAGCGTGAAAATTAAGAAGTCGAAGTCATCCAGGGTAAGAGTAGTTTTAAGCGTTGTCCGGGTGGCCTTAGATTTCTTTTCGGAGGAGGGTTTTGGTGGTTTCATCTTTCTTTTCATGGAAGGATCCTCCTCCTCTCTAGGTGGAGTAACCTTGCCTCTGTTGTTTTCAACTTCTGTACCACCTAGATCATCACCATCACCTTCCTATGCATGTGAGATCAATGTAGTCTTTGTGGACATGCTAGGGACATCTTCAACTTCATCATCCTTCTTAGTCCTTCTTGGCCTAGGTGTATCTGGCATAACTTCATGGCTTTCCTCGTCGGACATGTCTACAGGGTCCGATGCAATAAGGAAGTCCACCGACCATTCCTTGGTAATATCCTCCAAATCATCTTCTGTCAGCTTGTAGTAGGATTAGAGTTGTTGTTTATGCTCATCACCACACTCTATAATATAGGTGAAGTGGCGATCCATGCTAAATTTCATCAAAGGTATAAACCTATGAAGTACGTTTGGGGTGATTCACGGTGTAGACCGAATTGCATTTTTTAGTTGGTTGAAGTGGGTGTGGAAGACAACATTGGATTTCCATTTCTTTTTCATGTCGCTGGAGTACCACAGCGTACAAAACTTCGTGGCTAGTGGTTCAAAAGGTTCAATCTCTGAAAAAGTGGCTCCCTCTGGAAGTTCCCAAGCGATGAAAGCGATGAGTATGAGAAACCAACTAAAGTGGAACTCATACCCTTGGTCTTGCACTCCTCTGCAATCCAACTCTAACTGGTTTACAAGATATTGTGCCCAATTCATCTGTAGTCCCTCGGCGCACTTCCTTGCGAGGTCAACTACGAAGCCAGTCACATGTGTTGGTCTGTTCTTACGAACTAACTTTCCCGCGATCAGCTGACATGCAAGGCACACTGCACCACTCTGGATAGAGGCTACCTTGTAGCCTCACGTACCCTTCTCTACATCGCCATAAGTTTCCTTCATCCACTATGCTAGTGCTCAGTCTGAGGTCTTGCCTGGGTAAAATTTTTGTGGGTCAGGGCCTTGCATGCTAAGTCCTGTGATTCAATTTATTAGAGTCCTATCCACAGTGATGTGGTGGTCCAACCATAAGTATCTGTTGTGGTAGCAAGACAGCAACAACTTGACGCACACGTTGACTTCCTGGTCTCTACCAAAGTGAGGGATCTTCATTACGTTGAGTAGTGTGGACTACACAAGGTTCTGGGTCTAGGACTGCGGGACAATCTCAGGATTTTTGCCTTTGGTCTTGGTTAAGTATTTATGTGGACCTAACATGTTGTAGGTTTTGCGATCTCTAAGGTTAAAATCATTAAATTTCAATGTTGCAAGCTTATCCTGGTCAACACGTACTGTGCACACCCCTTTCAGAAGATACGCGGTGATCAAGGTGTACTCAAAGTATCTGGGTAGACTTTCGCGGTTAATCTTTCCGGTCAAAGATGGTATGTAAACCGACAAAATGCGTAGGATCAGCTTGGCATTTGCAATATCATCTTTGTGCTTTGTTCTTCTCTTGGTCGTGGTTCTGGAAGGTCCTTCTCTATGAGCAATGGAGGGAGAAGCATGGACTCCTCCTATCAATGATGCTTGCACACCTGCATACATCCTTCTCTTTAACATGACTCTCTCAGCCATTACGTCAATCAAAACTTCTTCAACTACTTTCTCAACAACACTGAGCTCGTCCAACATACAAGCTTGGGTCCACTAGCTCATGTGTGAAAATGAATTCAGAGGCTACAATGAACAGTATGGGAACAAGGAAATGATCACAGGGTGAAGTAATCGCAATTTTCGGGCTCAAATGATCACTTAGAAAAAATTATTCTCGGTGCATGGTGCGACGGACTAAGTAGGGAAACTTAGCAACGGTCTACTTGCACCGGATATGGGGCCTTCATTAACTTCATTCTATCCGTTCTAGTGTTGTCCAATGGTCTAGTGGGAACCCATAATTACTTTTCAACCCATTTGGGGCAGAAGTCGAATGGATGTATCGGTCCAACGGCTATATTGTTGCGCCATGGCGAAGTGTCATATGTCGTTGTTATGATATCTCAGCGAAGCTCAATTCTTGTGATTTTTCCTTCTGCGAAGTTTCCTCTGGAGTCTTCTGTAACTTTTCGATTTTGGCCCTCTTCTTACTTAGCTTCTTATCCTTTTTCCCAGTGAGCTTAGTCTCGGTCATCCTTTTTCCATTCTGAGTCTTATCTTCTCTTGACATAGTCACTTCGTGCTGCTTAGGTTCTTTCTTTAGATCCAAGGGTAATACTCCTTCATCATATGGATTAGGTATTTTGGTCTTCTTTGGTTCCTCTAACACTCTTATAGCTTCAACATCTAGGTCCCTAGTGTTTAACAAATGAGATCTATTCTCTTATTCCTCCATCAAGTAGGTGATCCTTCTAGTCATAAATTCCATGAGTTCTTGCTTCTTCTATTCTAGGGCTTCCTTTTCTTCTTTCCTCCGGATCTGGTCTTTTTCAATCTAGATCTTTCCTAACAAAGCTGGAAATGGGGTACGGTCCTCAATACATCTAATGACTTTGAACTCTTCCTCTGTCGAAGTTCCATGGGTAGTCATAGCTATCTGGGTAATTCTGCCACATAGGGTTAACATTTTGCCTTTAAATAATCCGATGGTTTCGAGTGAAGGAACCAAAGCAAGCCTTTCTAGGTTTTCCCAAGTACTTTCTGTCATAATGTTCATCGGTGTTCCCTCATCCAGAGCATAGTCAATGTCAAAGTCTCTTATTCTTACTTCAATTTTCTCCTTTTCTTTGAATATCTATGACAAACTAACATCCTTATGATCATCTAGGGTTTCTTTTATTTTCAGTAACATGATCTCTGATTCTTTCTGGGGTTCTTTCATAATTTTAGTGTCTTGATCTCCTTCACAGTTTTCTTGTTCCATATTTATTTTTTCAAGTCTAGCAATCATTCTAGGGAAATCTAATACTTCATGGTCCATAGCTTCACAACAGAGGCATCTAGGGTTTCTCCCAGGGCATTCCTTAGCAAGATGTCATGGTCTTCTGCAATTGTAACAAAGAGTTAATCCTCTCTTTCTCGTCCATGAGCCCCAACTCTTCTTGTACTAGGTGTCAGGATCATGATGGCTAGCCTGCAAAAATTTCTTTCTAGAATCCTGCATCCATTGGTTAGTCCAAAAATTCTTTCTATGCATAGGTATAACATATCTTTCACTATTCCTATCAGACCTATTCATATCAAACTTTATTTTATCTAACAATTCTCTAGTTTTCAGGCTAGGGAAACATCTATCAAGCATACCTAAATTCATGCTTCAAAAACAAAAAAATTCCACTTATCTTACCTATATAGAGCACAAAGCTTTCAGATCTAAAACTTGAACTATTCTTACCTTTACTAGAGGCTAGAGCTTACAGACCTTATCTCTTTTCTGCGGAAATTTCTACTTTTACCTTTCTTAGAGTGTAAAGTGTTTAGATCTCACTTCTTTTCTTCAGTATCAACCTCTTTCTTGTAGATCTGACCTCTTTCCTTCAGATCTGACCTTTCTTTCTCGGCACAAAGCTTCGTAGGTCAAGTAGAATATTGCACACTAGGGAAACAAATCTATGCACAGAGCCTATTTCGCATAAAGATTTTTCTTCTTTAGTTCCCAACAATCATAGTTCCAAGTCCCGACAATAGAACCATTTGTTGGCATAGGGGTAGACCCAGGGTTCAACGCTCAAGAGCGCACCGGAAAAACCCTAACTACCAGCCCTTTTGGCAACACCTGCGAAGCAGATGAAGTCTCACCCGAGGTAGAGGCAAGGGTGGTTGCAGGACTCAGATGTATGCAACCTTAGTTGGGACATCGATCTGTGATTATATCTTTTACAGGGCACTTAGCATAGATCATTCGTAAATATTTAACCCCTATGGTACTTCACAGATAGCACAGAGCATCGTAGTGAATACTTATACTAAAGATGATTCAATACTTATCCACATAAATATAGATTAGATTCAGCAGATCAGACACTAAGCATCTTATTTATCAGATCTAACATTCATTCATATATCATAAGAATAGAGCATAACTAGATCTATTTAATCATAGCAAGCACTTAGACAAGAAGGATATAAACAAATTAGGTCRAAGAACATAGCACAATACACATAGTTACCATGGTTCACCCCCACCCTGGGGATACGTCCACAAAGTCTTCTTCTTTATATTATCTCGGTCAAGCGGTTATAACACAGATCTTCAGTGACCCTTACTTCGCACAGGATAGAAGATTTGCGTAGTTCGCTAGATCCTTCTTCCTTGCACTTCAGCACAAAACTACAACACTTGCACTTAGCTTTTCAATCTCCTTACAATCATGCATTGAACACTTGAAATATACATCCAATCACAGAGACCCAACTACTAGCACTAAGCCTTTAGTTATACATCACATAGATGTACTACTACTCCTTTTTACTTATATTGCCTAAGTATCTATTTATAGATTAAAAAATGGGCCTAAGCRTGGGYAAGCCCATGGGTTGACATCCATTTCCCTTTACATCAACCCAAAACCCTAAAAGGGACCCAAGAATAGGTCTTGCTTCCCTAATTTTCGCTTCGCGTTGTGCTCCATCTTTGGCAAGCTACCGCAGTCCCAAAAACGATCAAATATGACCAAGTATTCTCCAAAACTTGGTCAAGGGCCAACATGATACCTCTCATTATGACCAAGAGATTGGTGATGTACATAATGATAACCATAGTATAGATGCTTTTGACATTATATCAAATGTATCTACCACTTTAAGTTGTCATGAAAATCAGATTATTCCCTTTGAACACTCAAAGGATGATAAGCAGATTTATGGATCAACATGTAACAACTTGGGATTTGCAGTAGATACTAAGGGTATCCCTCAGCTTCTAGATTTGCAGACAAAGGGATATTGCAGCAGATATGAGGAAGAAGATGATGGGCTGAAAAGTCTATATCAATAGTTCATCATATATGTTTCTCCAACATAGGTTGACCAGTGTACAATTAACATGGAGATCACTGAAAGAAACCTGCATCAACAATTCAACCAATTGGAACAACAACATGAAGAGGTATTCCTTTGTTTCTTTCATGAACCTGTTACTGATTTTTTGGAATCCATGAGAAACATAAATATCAAAATATTCTTGTCAGATGAAAGTTGGTTCTATCATCTGTTCAAACCACATTTCTGTTGGTTATGCATTCCTTTATTTTTTTAGTCAAGATCAAGAACAAGTTTAGTTAATCAGTTTCTTACATGGCTTCATTGGAAGCATGAGTTTACTTGATTAAGAAGCAGTACAATGGGTTAGTGTAGGAATAGGCAGTAGAATAAGCTCTTCATACAAGTAGATAGATTAGTTTCAATTGTTGATTTCAATGAATAAGAAGAACATGCTATAGGCAGGCTACAGGTTTCCGAAGATCAGTTGCACATGCCAGATGACTCCATAGCCCAATGGTAAAGGAGACTAAAACTACTAGGTTATTGGAAACCTCGTAGGGAGGTCTCCATCCCAGTTGGAGCCATATGTTAGCGATAAAAAATGATTTGCAAATTATCCTGACATCACATGATAAGATGATTTGAGATAGAAGATTATTTATGAATCTTAAGTTTTAAAAAGGATCTAAATCATATTAGATCAATAAATAAAAGAATACATATCTCATTTCATGCCAAAATTTAATTTTTATCTTTCGACGGATAAAAAACAATTTTACAGTGTTGAGAGCCACCGAAAAGATCTCACTTTCGACGGCTAAAAGGATAAACACAGGACTGTTTGGCCGTCAAAATCGTAGAAGAGTCCTGAATGAACTTCTTTTTTCCCAGATCGCATTTTTTGGTTTCCATATTCTATGAGAATGATGTTTAATGAAGGATAATAATTGTAAGATACATATCATTCTCCTTTGCAAGATTTGGAGTTATATGATAAGAAAATGAAGCTGCGTTTTCAAAAATACTGCGTTTTTACTATGTTGAGTTATCATTTTCAAATGATGATTTTGAGCGACTGGAGAATCATTTTGAGAAATTCACGAAGGATTTTGTTAATAACACATCAAAGAACAATAACCTCTCTCAATTTTCCTACAGGTGTCATATATTGGGATAATCAAATTCATCTCTGAGCCCTAATTTTCAAATCTTAGAATTTCCATGTTTGACACATGTTTTTGAAATGCAGATCCCAAGAAAATGAAAATGAATCTCAAAGAAATGAGAGAGGTTTTTGATAAATACAAACCAATATACAAAATCCTCTTCCATTTTGTATATATCTATCATCATTTTCGATATATGGAATCTTAACTGCAACCCCATTTTTCAGCAGTTTGACCCATTTTTTATGTCAAGCAGTTCTAGAAATTGAAGGTAATTGTTGTTATCTTTGGGATTTGGAAGGGAATTCGAGCTCCTAGGGAGGATTTCGACCTCAAAACCTATATGAGGCATCATTTTAATAGGGAGCAGAGGAGTGGGGAAAACAATCCAAGGACTGGGGTTCGAGTCTGGAGACTAGACCATACTACTATTGTACTAGACCTTTTTTGCATATAATACAGATGCACGAGTTCCTTTCACAATTAATGTCATATTTACATCTTCTTTATTTTCCTGTACTTTGGATGATTATTGTTATCTAAGTTTGTCTAGTTTCAAACGATTGTCATCTCATTGGTCAACTCATAAACAATGATTTCATAGTAATTTGTACTATCTTTATTCATCCCATCACATATGTATTCTGGTTGATAAACATAGCCTTTCTTCACCCACCAGTTCAATTATTTATCTGATTATTGACTTTTGAAAGAATTGTCTCCTTTGGTTATATATATTTAAGTGTCTTGAGTGAGAATCAGTTGTTTAGTTATTCCATTTGATCCAACAAACACAAAAAACCAAAACATACTTTAAGTTACCCGGCTTCTTCAAGCTACAACCTGAGAAGGACTCCTGGAGAGATAACAACAGGTTGTCTACATTTGAAATTTATATTTCAAGGCGGTTGGATAGGGAAAGGAAATGTGGTTGTAGCCACCTTCCGGTTTTAGTCGGAGAACTTAGGGGGTTGTAGCCTCCTTATGGTTGTAGCTAGAGAATTGGGGAGTTGGAGATTCCCTCAGGTTGTAGCCTAAGAAACTAGGGGGTTGGATCCTCCTTTCAGTTGCAGCTGGAAAACAAAGGAAGTTGGTGCTTCCAATGAATGTAATTCTTCAAGACATATAAGAAAAAACATTCTTTGGTTTTCTCCCTCTTTGGGTTTCCACGTAAAAACACTGGTGTACTGTGTATGTGTATGATTGCTCATTTGTTCATTGTTTATTTACTCTGCAAGTATTGGATGATAATGATACAGTGATATAACACTTTCATTATATGGTTAAAATGGATTAAATTGCTTTATTACTGATTCACCCCCCCCGCCTCTCAGTAATCAAACAAAACAATCATACATGATTTTTGTGTTATGCACTTGTTGTAGCATGCAAAAAACCCCCCTTCACTTTACAATTTTATTTTTGTAAAGCAATGGTGGTCCTTCCTAATTTTTTTCATATATATATATATTGATGATTTTTAAATATTTAAATTTGGATATAGTCCAGTTGTACATAATTTGTTTTGATTTATTTTTATAAAGTTCTTTAATTGTTTCAATGATTTTCCTCTATAACTTTATTCTATTCTGGTTCAATGTATCTTTGATTTATTCTTTTTCAAAATGTAAAACTTTAGAGGGAAAAAATTATTGAAATCTAGTCCTAATTTTGATTTTTGGGCTAATAAATTCATTAAAGGTTACTAAGTTCAGATGATGATTTTCCATGTCAATGCACTCAATATCATTTTATGAAATTTTGCAAACATGACAATTGAGTTGGATTATTGATGTAGCATGAGGTATCTAGATCCATGACCAATGTTAATGAGAAAATTTCATATTAATTGGATGAATGTATTCCATATTAATTCAACTTTGAAATATCAAATTTGGATCTAGGGCATAAATAGTGTCAATGGAAATTTGTACTACCTAGATGCCAGATTCATTCAACATATCTAGATTTGGGTCTTGGAAAAGTTGGCGGAGTTACGATTATCTGGATACTTGAATCTTGGATTACTTTGCTTCTGATATGTATCTGGATATGGGTCTCAACACATGATACAAAATGATAGAGATAACCAAATTTTGGATTATTGTTTGGTATTTTACATCAGGATATGGGGTGAAACAACTATAAAACATTACTTATTATCTCAGATGCCCAACTACCAAATGAGTTTTATTTGCAATCATATCTGGATCTGGAACCACGTGAGTATATTGAGCCACCAATACACGCATATATTCAAATCTTTGTTCAGTATGCCAAATCCATTTCCAAGTCATATGCTAGGTTACCCATTGACATGTCATTCTACGTGAAATGGTGATTACGTATTTCGAGGGTTAATTGATAATATGATTATAAACTAAAAAATGACTAAGTGTTTGTTGATCCATATTTTTTATCAGTTTGGTGTTTTCATTTAGCCACTCTTAGGATTTCTCTTACACTTTTCCTTTTTTTTCTTTTTTTTTTCTTCTCTCATATAAAAAATTTCTAAGCACTTAGTCATTTTTTCAAATGATGTGGAGCGGGCCAAAACAAATCTCAAATTCGCAAGTTTGTAAGTCCATCGTACCATAGGTATGCATTCCTGCTATTGACATTTCTTATCTTTTACCTCCAAGTACCTTTTAATTCACTTTCATATTTTATACTTAGTTGTTTTTCGAAAATGCGGATTCAGAGCTGCATAGCATTAGTTAAAACTTTTTGAATTCATAGGTCCACAACCCCACACTCACCAAAACACTTTGTTTCTTTTTCCTTTTCGATTTTATTTCGACACTTAGTTAAAATTTCCACTAAAATGGATGCTCACACACTTCCTCTTAGTCTTTCGCTTGAGTTCTCAGGTTCGTAAGTCTGCAAGTCCGCATCTCTCTTAACACTTAACCATATTTTCAATCCCAATGCAGACTTATTCACCCTTTCCCGAAGTCATGTTTACAAGCATTTAGGCCCGAAACTCCACAACTCCACATTTTTGTGTTACGCATTTCACACTTCCCATACATCATTTTGCACCTTCATACTTAACATTTTCCATCCATCATAATATCACATCACTACTTACCATCATATTTTTTACCCCCCTCCACATCATCCGCCACTCGTAAAAGAATAATTTCATTATTAATTCATAACACATCGATTAAAGGTCACAATAAATCCAAATCTCATGCCAACTAATGAAATTGAAAGCATGATCGATGACTAATCGAGTTACCAAGGTGGTACATGGTATAATTTAATAAAATAAAATATGGAAACCTGTAAGTATTGATAGTAGCGCCACCTTGTAAACAATCAGAAAAGGATGTTAGGTAAGAATAAGGAAATGTTTTTTGGAGATACATTGAACACAATGGGTCGTGAAGATCAACAATTCCAGTGGTTCAGGGCATATAATTACTACAAGTCTCTTTCTTCGGTCGAAAAGAAAACAAACCTAATAAGGACCTCATGAATAGTATTAGTGGGTTGGGTTCCAGTGGTGACTAACATGAAATATATTGTTCAATAGTGCATAGAAAAATTCATCTCTGAACGAAGAATAATTCAAATGCAAGGTCATCAACCCATTTCTATGGCTCCTTCAACATTCTCTAAAATGATATGACTCCTTGCACCAACTATTTGCTTCAAGAGTGAGCAAGATGAAGAATTTTTGAAGCATCATAAGGTAGGAAAAACAATTCTGAGAAATTACTTGGAAGATCCAACATGCAACTCTAGTACCTCTAGAATTGAGGTAAATTCATTAAAATACCCATATAGAGAATTTGCATGATTATTTTCCCACATTATCGGTTTGGAATCTACTATGTTTATATCAAGAAATGTTATATATGCTATGAATTATTCCCTACATGAAAAATAAATTATTGATTGGGGTTATCTCATCTCAAGTGAAATATCCTTCCAACTAAATAACCTAAAAAAGACTCAAAGTTTTTATATGACTTCTTACCTCATTTTCACCATTGATTATGGCCATGTTTTTTAAGATTTGCAAAAAGAAAAACATGTTGATTTTAAGTTGGAACTAGTTTATGCATGGTATTTGGTCTTATACATACATAAATCTCGATACAGTTTCTACCCAATTCATAACAACTTCATTTCATAATTCAAAAAATTAATATTTGGAAAGAGCACATCAAGGTTATCCCTGGAAGCAATGACCTTTCTCTCTGGAAAAGAGGTTTATGAATTGTATGAAGAATTTATTGTAATTTTATTATTTGGTAGTAAGGAGAAGCCTTTCCTTTACCATTTTATACATCAGATAAACTCTTTGTCAGAGAAGTATGCATGCAATACAAGACTTGGGCCCACTTCTTCCATGAGAAGAGGAAAAAGCAATTTATGTCAGACAATTGTCTTAGTTTGATCGATAGTTGGTATGGATTTTTGGTTTTCATTGATGTCAACCATTGGAGAGTGATATTTTAGATTGATTTCAACCCTTAGTGATTGATGACAACCCTTGGAGAAAGTCCGGTAGCGAATTCCGATACCACRAAGTTTTGGGTAATGGATCCAAGTTTGTTTGATGTATAATGGTATGCATTTTAGTATATTTGAAGGTAATACTATTCTAKATGGGTAGTACATGTCATTCCATTTCTGKTGGTATGTGGAACATCACATAACTCCTCACGATTAGAGATTTATGGCCATGTGAAGTTGGAGAACCTAGGTTTGGGTAATGGACCCACGTTTGTTTGATGTATAATGGTATGAGTTTTGATATATTTATAGGTAATACTATTCTAGATGGATAGTACATGTCATTCCATTTCTGGTGGTATGTGGAACGTCACATAACTCCTCGCGGTTTGAGAACTTTATGGCCTTACGAATTTGGAGGACCCTCATATGTTGGCGTGAAGCCCCAAAAGGTCAAAGAAGTCAAAGTTCTTGCAAAGAAGAAATTATTTAAATAATAAAGTGAAGTGACAAATTCAAAGAGGATTTTTTAAATAATAAAGTGAAGTGACAAATTCAAAGAGGATTTTTTAAATAATAAAGTGAAGTGACAAAATCAAAGAGGATTATTTAAATAATAAAGTGAAGTGACAATGTCACGGAGGATTATTTAAATAATAATGTAAATGGAGAACTTTCTAATTATGGAAAGTGGTTATAAGAAGATTAACTCTAAAATGAGGAAAATGGGTTAAGTGGTCAAGTGTATATTAGATACATGGACAAGTGGAAAACTGAGAAAATTTGGACATAGGTGACTATGTGGACAAAGTGGCTATGTGGACAAAGTGGCCTAGAATATCCTTCTAAGGAAGCTACTTGGAGAGTATAAATAAGAGGCAAGGCTCTTTCATTTTAATAACACTTGAGAATATTGAATATATACAGGTGATTGAGGTAACCAAAGGATATCTAAGCCTAATTTCAGAGGGAAGGTGAAGTAAAGAAGGCCAACATTCAAGTGAGGATAAGTTATTTTGATGATGCTTTCTAAGGTATGTTATTTACAGGTCATCTCACCATTTTCACAATAATGTTTTTTCTAGAATGATTCAGAACATGAAATTGGGAGGCCATTGAGGAAACATATCCAAATAGTCGTGGTACAAATTTCAGCTTGTGTCTAGTCCTGAAACTAGTCTAAAACAGGTGTTTCGGGTAAAAACGTCATAACTTCTTCATAACAGATCCAAATTCAGTAAGACCACATGTGTTGGTTATAGTACAGTCTATAGTATTATTTTTAAAATTTTAGTATCCATACAACAAATATTTCATGCGGGGCATTCTCTACAAGTTCTCTCTCTAGAATAATCTAGAATTCAACAAGGTATGCCATTTTTGCTATAACTCCTTTTATGAGAGGTTCCAAGTAGTGACACCTAGAGGAATTGCAAAAAACACACTAAATAACATTGTGTACTATTTTCAGATATTTATTCATTACAGGTACATAGTTATGATAATTTCAAGTTAGGGTTGTTGACTAATCCAAAACTAGTCATGTGAGACTAAAGTAAAGTTTGATGAAAATGCTAGTCTCTTGTTGTTAAAGTTAAGGAAGGTTTGCATGTATGTGATCATATACACCAGTTCTATTATAGTGTTACAAATCAGATTTGGATGATGAAATTGATGAGGGCCTTTGGTTGAGGTACATGTTGGGTACATTGTTGAGACAAGTAGTTGATAAGTTGGCACATACATGAGGTGTATAGTTGA
>SNQJ01S0146613.1:0-44269 GCA_010110895.2 Picea sitchensis
AAATTTTTATTGAAATTAAAAAATACAGCTTTATTCAATGAACTTTTGATTTTTTCAGATTTATATTAATTAGAATTCAGGCCAAACTTGGCCAAACTGAGTTACACTGTACAATACTACTCTAATGAAAGAATTTATGTAAAATTGGATGCAACCGAAAATAGAAAGAATTTATGTTAAATTGGATGCAACTGAAAATAGAGTGTTCTCATTACAAGATTAGTATCCTCTCACATACCTGTGTGGTGCTAGGGCTCTCTGGCATTCATGAGCTGACTGAGTGCCGCAGCTTCATTGACAAGTGCACCCACATTCTCCATGGCCGACTGCATATCCTCTGCCACTCCATCCCCTTTCCTCTTAAACCATCTGCTACTTAATCCACACTCCCATCTCTCGCTTATAATTTCCATTCGATTGCCATCTCTCACGCGGGCAATACGCAGTTTCCATTCCTGGCTCATGTAAGTCTCCGCCTCTTTATAACGGATGCGCATAACCTGGAACTTGCCCGGAGGATCGAACACAAGCAACTGGTCGGGGGTTCGATTCCTCCACCCTTTTTCTATCCATTCTACCATTTCCAGTAGGGCTTTCACCTCTGTCCCGTGCGTGCCGATTCCAAGCCTGAAATCCGCCATCCCCTGCCCTTCGCGACAGAAGGTAACAAATCCGTGCCTCTTGGGCTGGCTTCGAACTCTCGTAATCAAAACCCTGTCCTCGCCCTTAACGCTTTCACAGCGAACAGATACGTTAAATTGCAGCAGATGCCTGGGTTGCAGAACCGCTACATGGACAGTGATCTTTCTACGGCTTAACATTTTGACGTATCCAAGCGTTTGGAGGTGAAGCTTCAGCTCTTCAATGGCCGCCTCCGATCACGCTGTGGAGAATCGCTGGTCCAAGCGTTCTCGCCTGCAGAGATCCTGCAAGTGTTCCACCGACATGAAACTCCCATGTTGTAACTCGCTCCAACTCGAACCGTAGAAAAGCTGCTTCCCGAACCGAACAATTATCTTAACGGACCTCATCGTTTCCTGCTGTCTGCAAAGCATAGGTTCCAGGCACCCTAGCAATTTTGCTTCGTATACCGAAAAGCCCCAATGCGAGTAGAAATATACTTCCGTGATGGAGGTTTTATCGGAGAAATCTGCCGATAGGCTATCAATATCAGATCCGCAGATCGAATCCTGGCACGGTACTTCTGCTCCAGATTTGAGACAGAAAAACGACTTTCGGGATTGGCGATCCCGTTCAGAAACGTTGGAGATGTCTTTGGATTTTTCCTCGAAGCAAACCCTGTTGATGGCAAGCAGCGGATTCTCTAGAGATTTGCAGAAACAGAAGGCAAAGAAATCAGGAAAGTAGCCGCTGTTCTTGTCCAATGAAAAGCTTACGAGCTCTTCAATGTAGGATGCAACAGTCTGTAGAGCTTCTTCCGAATCGGCGCGTATTTTAACCCTTCCATTCGAAGTCACTCTTACAGAGGAGATGCCGGAGATTCGTTGAAGAGTCTTGAGGGTGGTGCCGCCCTTGCCTATAACAATTCCAATCGCTTTGTCGGGAACTCGGAATTCTTTCTCGAAAGGGGCTGGGGCTGGGGCTGGGGCTGGGGCCGAGGCCGTGGCTATGGCCATGCTCTTCTGCTTTAGCTTGACTGACTTCTTCTGGTTATGGTTGTGAGTAGTGACTATCGTTTCTGGTGTCAGGGTATTTATAGGGTTTTCCGCTCCCGAATGCTTTGAAACTATACATGTTATCATTTATATTATTCAAAATAAATAAATAACTAGCGTCTAAACAAAAATTCCAAACTATTACCTGGCTCCACAACCATTTTAAAAACCTTTATCATCTTGAAAATGGAGCATTTAAAGGAAATTGGTGGGATGCCTAATGAATATTTGATTAATGTAATGAAACGCTATGAATGCCCTTTTTCTTTTATTAAAAGTTAAATATCGAATTGAAATATTCTATTTATTTTTAAGAATTATTTTAATGATGGTGGAAGTAATTTGGAATTCTTTACTTAGTTTTATGTATAGAATTAAGAATAAAATTTAAACGTTAATAACAAACATATGATTTATTAAATATAGCCATAATGATTATTACAAGAATATTGGTTTTTTAGTCAATTGGGGTAGCTTGGATGGTTGTGAGGAATGATTGTTATTCTCCCATATTGAATTCCCATAATAACATAAATAAATCTCTTAATGAGTATATTGTAAATGGCCTCTAACCTATATATATTGGAAAGTTACCTTTGAACAAATTAAACACCCAAAATCTAGAAATATCTAAGATGTAAAAGTCACATCTTTATAAACCACCAAAAAAATCATTTCAAAAAGTATAATTTCCTTAAATAACAATAACTTATTACCTTGCATTTACAAATAACAATAAATTTTCATTCAACAATCAAATTATAAAAGAAATTACAATTTTTCAAAAATTTATTCAAAATTAATCATCATTTTTTAACCTTTTCTTTCCATTATTTTCAATTTTTCCAAATTATCCATATTTTAATATTATATTATTAAAAATAAATAAATTATCAGTTACTAATAAAAATTCAAAAATAAAAAATTTCCATGTGGTTCCATACTAAAATAAAATAACTAAGACCATTTTACGTTGAAAAACTTAACTTTTAAAATATTAAAGGTATACACTTAAATGCATGTTCTAGATGTAAGATGTAAATATAGAGTTGGGCCATTTGGATAAAGAGCGGAGATAAAAATATGAAATTCTTCAATCGTTTTGCAAGCTACAAAAGAAACAAAAAACACATCTGGGAAATAAAAGATGAAGTTGGACTGGTTCATATAGTTCAGGAGGCCCTAAAGGATGAAGCGGCATTTTTCTTTAATTATTTATATCATGACACAGGGAAGAACCATATTAGGGACCAGTTAGCTATTGTGAGGTTGTATCCTATGCTAGTTTTGGAGGAAGAAGTAGCAACTCTTGAAAAGCCTTGTACCATTGAGGAAATTTTAGAGGTACTAAAAGGTTTTGCTAAGGACAAAAGTCCAGGCCCTGATGGGTGGACTATCAAATTTTTCCTATACTTTTCCGAGTTGGTTGGGAAGGACTTGCTTGATGTTGTGGAGGAGACTAGGATTCGAGGTGAGGTTATCAGACCGATCAATTCTACTTTCATTGCTTCGATTCTGAAAGTCAACAATCCCATCTCCTTCAACAATTTGCGTCCTATTGCTCTGTACAATTTATGCTACAAGATTGCAAAAGTAATTGCGAGAAGACTTGGGCCTATCCTCTCTCGCACTTTACCTAAGTAACAATTGGGTTTTCTAAAGGGCATACAAATTTTAGATGCCATAGGAACAACACAGGAGTGTCTTCATAGTATTAAGGCCGGAAAACTTCAAGCTATCATCCTGAAGCTAGACTTGAAAAATGCCTATGATTGCACAAACTGGGATTTTATGAGGTTTATGCTTCTCCATTGTGGTTTTGGAATACTTATGAAAAACTGGATTATGGGTTGTGTTATCTCAACAACATACACCATCCTCATCAATGGTGAGGCCACTACGTTCTTCCAAAGTGGTAGAGGGTTACGACAGGGTTTTCCACTGTCGCCTCTCTTGTTTATACTTGTGATGGAAGGCCGTAGTCTTTCTCTTAAAAAAGGTCAAGCAAAAGGAAAGTTGTCGAGTATAAAGGTTTCTAGGATTCTTAAGATCCTACATCTGCTCTTTGTGGATGACGTGCTAATTATGTCCAAAGATTCGATCCTAGAATGGTAGGAAATCAACAAAATACTTAACGCCTTTTGTTGTGCGACAAGATTGTTGATCAACATCCAAAAGTCCTCCTTTCTTCACTACGACGTTCAACATGAAACTTTAGATGCTTTGAAATATTTGTTTCACTTCAACTTTTTGAATCTTTCGGAAGGCTTTAAATACTTGGGCTTCTTTTTAAAGCCCGATAGCTACAAGTCGGAGGATTGGCAGTGGCTTATTATGAAGTTCGAGAACTAAATAAGTCATCGGTGCAATCGATTACTTTCACTGGGGGGTAGATATGTGTTAATAAAAGAAGTGTTAGAAAGTCAGCTAGTCTATTGGATGGCTTTGGCTCACATCCCGACATTTATTCTAAATCGGATCCGTAAGTTGGTTTTTTCCTTTCTCTGGTCAAGCAACAAGAAAAAACAGAGCTACCGCTTATGCAGATGGGAGACCATTTCAAAACCAAAATAATTTGGAGGGTGGGGGTTGAGAAACATTTTTTGTTTTTATAGGGCATTGACAACTAATACTTTGTGGCGAGGACTGATGAAGAAAGGTATTTGGCAACGGGTGATAAAGGACAAGTATTTACCCCATAGCTCATTGTCGACATGGTTGCGATCCGCTTCTCCAGTTTCGTCATATGGCTCCCAAAATTGGAAAAACATTCTGATACTTTACCTCTGATCGTGCACTAGCTAGCTTGGAAACCGGGTTCGGGAGACTCCATTATTGTTAGGAAGGATGGAATTTTGGGCTTGGGGAAGGATTCCATTTTGTTTGTTGAATTGATTTTCTATCTTAATAATAAAAAAGTGTATTAACTTTATCAAGCCAGCCGAGTCTCCCCACAGGGCTCGATCTGCTCCAACTGGCTAGACAGTTCAGAATTGGGATTGGAGGGCGATCTCGCAACAGAATGGGAAAGGTATAGGAGGAGCCTGATTGGATCAGGCATTTAGCTAACTACAAGAGCGGATGAGTTAAGATGGATGGGTGGAGATAGCTCTGGTCAGATTACAGTAAAAAATGTATACAACGCACTTGCTTCAAATCCATGGACAAACAAAATAGGAGGTTGGAGGAAAAAGATATGGAGTTGGGACTGTCCCCAAAAGATTAAGCTATTCACCTAGCTAGTGATTGAAGATAAAATTCTTTCTTGGAAAAACTTACAAAAAAGAGGATGGGTGGGGCCAGGAATCTGTCACCTTTGCAAAGGTAAGCAAGAATCGGGAAAGCACCTCTTTTTTTATTTCCCATTTACTATATCTGTTTTGGAAAGGCTCAAATTGGCCCTTAAGTTCTCTACAGGATGGAATGGCACAATAGTGAAGGAATGCTTTGAAAACCGATCTCTTCAGCATCACAACTTCCCAACACTGTCGGCCTTTATTTGTTGGTTCATTTTGCTTGAACGAAACTTGGCTATCTTTGAGTCAAGAATCCCCTCCGTTCAGAAGATAACTTATCTCTCTTTAGGTGCAGTGAGCAGTCACAAGCCAAAGGAAAAAGTCTATCCTACTATATGCTCAGTCCTTGCTATTCCAAATGATAAAACCATCGGGTAGTTTGACGGGGAAGCTTAGAGGAATGGAGATCTAAGTGGCGCAAGAGGAGTCATTAAAATCAACGATCACATAGTTTATAAGTGGACTCTAAATTGTGGAAGAGGAAAAAATACAAGAGCAGAACTTATGGGAGTTTGGGCTTCTCTAACATTGGCACACATACTTTCTATTACAGATTTTCATGTTTTAGGGGATTCAAAAATAGTCATTGAATGGCTTAATAGAAAAGGCACTCTTCAGGCTGTTACTATAGACTGTTGGAAGGATGGGATTAATGAGCTCATCAAGTATTTTTCAAATATTTCCTTTTCTCATGTATACAGAGAAGAGAATCAAGAGGCAGACTGCTTATCAAAATAGGCCCTCACAATGCGTTCAGGGAATATAGCATATAATCAGTGGGAAGGAGGCCATGAGGGACCAAATCTCTTTTTAAAGATGTACTAGCAGTTTTTCTAGGAGAGCTTACATGTGTTGGTTTCTTGCAAAGATGGGTGGTTGTTATTAGCCTTTATCTATGTATGAAAGTCATAAACGTTTTGAAAAGTATATATTTTGGTCCATAAAGATAAGGTGCCAGTATTGTAAGGAAATTAGAAATTTATATATAGTTATGTCAGTGGATTAGACTATGAAACTCAAGGAGCCCTTGATGTAATGTTTTGTCATGTAAACAAATTATATTAATATAAATATAATGTGTAATTTTCAGTGGAAAAAATATGTAAATATAGAATTCATACCATGTATAAGTTATCATTAGGAAATTATAAATTTGCATATAAGATGTATATATTTTATTTATATATTAAATGTTGTGTTTTCCTCTAGTCATATATTATGAGGTATATATTATAATTCAAGTGGTAGTGTAAGTTTTTTTGGGTTAAAAGTTTTATGAAAAGTCATTGTTAAGATATAATGTAAAAAATAATAGTCAATGGACTTTAATTGTAATATTGGTGTTAAGTAATGGTACCATTTTGTATCTATATCAATAAAAAATGTTGAAGGATTTTATAGGCAACTCAAAGTTTTCCAACAATTCTACAAAAATAATGAGGTTACTATTAATATGAATAAAACCAAGACTATGATAATTAAATCTACCCTCCAATTTTGTATTGTTGTAATATCCTATTTGGGAATTAAAATGTCATACAAAGAATCAAATCTTCATGTGGTTGGTCTTATACAATAAGGCACCCACATGGGAGGTCCTTGAAAAAAGGAATTTCATTGGGTCAGAATGGTGCAAACAATGTCATAAAGCAGAGGAAACTATATATCATATCATCTTAGAATGCCCATGTACCAAGGAGGTATGGAAAGAGGTGGAAAGATGATAGGGATGAGCAAACTTTGGGAAGATGAAAGTATTAAAGAAGCCTTTAGAACCCGATGTTCTATAAATGAGACATTAATGATCATAGCACCACCTATCAACATTGCTTGGGGAGTATGGATTGCCAAAAACCCGAAGGTGTTTGAAGATAAAGAAACTTTACCTCTCGAATGTACATTCCATGCCCTAAATATATTAAATGCGTACCCACAATTGCAAGAAAAATCAATCACACATTCTCGGGTAGAAGAGGAAATAAACAAGAACATCCATTGGGCATCGTTTTGATGGTGAATTACAAGGGAACCCTCCTAAGGGAGATTCGAGAGGGATTTTATACTTGTCTTCAAATGATAGCATTTCTTTCAAAGCTGGATTTGGTTAGTAAACCAATAACTTTTGTGAAATGATAGCTCTAAAACTGGTTTTGAGGCTAGCAGAAGAATTTGGTGTAACTCATCTTCAAAACATTGGTGACTCAATGTTGGTTATACAATGGATGCACAAATAAATTGATCTAAATAATTTTATGTTACAACATGGATGATTTTAGGGGCTAAATTTCTCTCATGGGCTAATTTTCCATGGTTTTTCCAAAAATGAGATTCGCTATTTTAAAAATAATTCGCCCAAATTCTATACGATAAAATTATTTTACCTTAAAAATCGCCAAAATTTTAGAAAAGCTATATAAAATCCTTAGAAATTTGAATATTTTTACAAAAATATCGCCAAACATTTATAGTTGGCATATGAAGGATTAGTAAGATTCGCCAAGGTTTCTACATTTTAAAATAAATTTCCATCCTTAAAATCATCCCTGTGTTACAACCTTTACATGATGAAATTATAAATCTTCTCATAAGATTTTCATATATATCTTTATCTATGATTTGGATTGGATCATTATATTATTTTTCATCTATCTCAATGCTTTCAGAGTCGAAAACATCAGAGGAATAATATTCCAGGTTCATTTAAGTGGAAGGTCTCAGTTTGGAAAATTGGGGTCTACAACCTTCTGGAGCCATTTTGAGGCATTAAATGAATTTTTCTTGGGGTTTTGGTCTCCAAAAATTTTGCACAACCCCTTGATGGTGTTCTACATGCGCCAATCAGAGTTCTATGGAAAATTTATGCCTCCCACAAGTTGACCTACTGTGTTGACCACCATGGTAGGAGCGAATTCCATGTTAGCCCCCATTACTCATGCATATGGGGCTAACCACATGAGGATTTTCAATAATATTCTAGAAGGTTCAAAACCATACCACAATTGAGGGTTGAGGAAGTCAAAAACCTACCCCTAGATGGCTATCAGACTATGTTAAATACTGGGCCACTAGAAGGAGAAGGGGTTCCATTCCATGTTACTGTATTTTGTTCCATAGTAGAGAAGAACAACTGGGAGTGGGAAATTAGAGAGCATAATATAGGGGGATTAATGTTATATAGTATCCTAATAGGTCACAGGTCTCAGGTAACTCCATAGAGAGTGTATTCTCCTTTGTACTTGCATTATTTCCATACCAAAGAAAAGATAGCAGAGCAGTCTCACCTTCTAGCTAGGTTTTCTCCCATAAGGGTTTCCTAGAGAAAATATTTATGTTATCTTGTGGATGGTTGTGTGATTGTACTTTACTATTCTCTATTTTCCACATTTTATCCATTTCATGCATATGCAGAAAATCAATAACTAAATATTATGGAATCAAAGGAATTTAACCTTCATAGTGTAGATTTCAATTTTATTTATCAGATCCATTGCGATGAATTTTTCTAGTGGAACATCCATGATAGTTTATAGATCATATTGGTCTCATAGTAAGTTTTTTTTTGGGTATTTATGGGAATTTGTAGCATCTAGGAATCGACTTAAAGAGAAGTAACAAAAACTCTAGCCATGGTGGACAAGTATGTTCATAATAACCCTCAATATCCAGCAGAAGAGAGATTTGAGAGGTTGGAAGCGCAATTCATCAACATCAATCACAATATGAACCTCCTCATGGCGGCTCTAGCAAGTCAGCCCAAACCATTCAGAGATGATGGAGGCTCTAACATAAAGATCATATCGGAGGGGAAACCAATATATCATGAATACTTGGGAAAGGAGTCACAGAAAGAATTCGAGAAAGAGAAGTTGAGTTCAAGTTCCATGAACCCTCATAGTCCCTATTCAATATGGAAGTGAAATTGGACATAAATCCATACCAAGGTGAGATCAATGCATTAAAACTGAATCATTGGTTGCAACAACTAGAAGTTTATTTTAGCATTCCCCATATAGATGAAGAGCAGGAAATTTCATTTTCTAGATTGAAGTTAGTGTTATGAGGAAAATCTCTCTATGGCAAGGGATAAACCACAACAGACGGAATGACACACATAAATAAACTCTAATCCCAAGTATGCTATATAAATGAAATGATAACAAGACAAGGGTAAGAGCCTACCTCATCTAGACGTTCGATGAAGACCACCGTTGAGCACACAACTCAAAGCTTTATACCTACAACTTGTCCTCAACAACCAATATACACAAGCATATGGTGATAATATATAATTTTAGCATATAGATTAGCATAATCCATTAACATACATGAAAAATACGCCCATGGAATAATAATTCAAATATTTGCAAGATATCAATTGGACAAGAAAAGAGTATTTCTATTAAAATAATCAAAATGGTTTACTCCACAAGCTCAACAAGCTCTCTGTCCCTAAAGATGAACAACTATAACTTATCAGGGAGGGTCACACATCCAAGGATGTGGAACATTTTGGTGTTGGGAAGACAATGGTCAATTTACAAAGGTATGTATACTGGCCTATAATGAAAGAAGATGTAGCATGGTATATTATAGGATGTATACTTTGTTGTTTCCATTGACCTTGGAAAAGTGTTTCCATGTATTTTGTGTGAGGTTTACCAACAATGAGGAAGGGAATTGACTATCTATTTATGGTAGTTGACAGGTTAAGAAAAGTGTGCATTCTCATGCCTTGTAAAAAGACCATCAACGGAAAAGAAGCAACAACGAAAGTTGAAGAGGTATACTATACCAAGGAGCATCATCTCAGACAGGGATACTATATTTCTCAATGAATTTTGGACTACGTTGTGGGAGAAGATGGACACTAAGTTGAAGAGGTCTAAAACATTCCATCCATAGATAGATGAGAAGAAAAAAGTAGTCAACAGGACTTTGATGCAGCTTTTGTTCGACAACATGAGTATTCCAATAGAGGATGAACATCTTTAGTAACCACTCACACAACCAGATCAAAGATCAACACACTTATTTTTTGATGTGGTAAAACCCCTACGGGGAAACATCCATGGCCCCAACCAATGCGACTACTTGGATTAGTTTATTAATGCAAAAGAAAAAGATTACAGAGATATTTTACAAGAGAGTTTCTCACAATCGACCATCGACAAATGACCCTCCATGCTTGATCTGAAAATAGGGGGCTGACTTGTTTTTCTATGCAAGCATCATCTACTCCATTAAAATAAACTTCAAGACCTTGCTCAATGTTTTAGTTGTGCAAGAGAAATTATGTGTCAATTTTATGCATCTTTTAGGTGTTTATGTGTGAGGTTTTTAAAAGGTTAAATTTGTTGTTTAAAGAATACAACAACAACATAAAGTGCAACAAATAATAACCAGAAAAAAATCACAACAATGACAACATGATAAATGAGTTCACCCCCAATTGGGCTACATCTCCTTGAGCCTCCATCAATGGACTAGGCTCTCCGGGATTAGTTTTTCAAAAAATATTTTACAAGGTGCTTCTAAAATCCAATGGATTTACTGACTGTACCATTGGGTTCAAAATACATAAAACCCCCAAAAATGACTATTAGAACTCTGAAAACAAACCATGGCTCATCTAGGCATGACCTCTTCTACTGGTGGCCTTGAGCTTCCATGAGATTCCTTGTGGAACAAACACCTATAAAGGTCCTCAAATGCCCCTGAAACTAGTCCCAATGTGTTCAGAGAATAAAAATTAGTCAAAAATGACTATTCAGTCACATAAAACAGACTTGGGCTCATCTGAGCATGACCTCCATCAATGGTGGCCCTAAGCTCCCTGAAAATTCAATGGTGTAAAACCTACAATAGAATTATCCAAATGCCTTTGAGAACTATGCCAATGGATTCAGAACATCCAAAAACCCCTAGTTGGGCTTTTTCGGCACCTCATTTGGCCAAACAATGAAGAAGTTAGGCCTCCTGCCATTTTCCTCCTTCAAGCTTGTTGTCTCTGGTTCGCAAAATCGCACCTCCTTTGTGAGTAACCTAGCTTCTGGGTGTTTCCCATGCCTAAGCCCAACACATGCACACATGCCCAAAAAATGCATGAAATTTTCGTACCGTTAGTGAACTAAACCCCCAAAACACGGAGGTGTTGGGTGCATGGGGAGGCCATGTGGACACGTCACGGCGCAAGTTAAGGGCTTCGTTGCATGAATGAATGGGAGAGTGACAAGTGTCCAGGTGCGTGGAGGAGTAACCGTTTAAAAAAAACAGGTGTTGAAACCCACACGCATATATGTGGCAAGGGTCATATGGGGGTGGCGCATATAACCGCGGGCTCAGGCTAAGCCCCAACCTGAACCCCCGCGCCAACCATAAAAAAATGTGATTTTAAATACAATGCAGTAAATTATAGGTTAAGAAACAAATGGTGGGCATGATGGCAGCCCAACCCTTGCCAAAACTTTGAACCATGGGGGAGGTCCAGGGTTCGATCCCCATGGACTCCATAAATTTTACCAAACCAAAACCATAACAGGGTGCCACGTGGCAACCCATGCCTAGGCCATGTGGCACCATCCAGTTTGTTAGAAATGTGCCACATGTCAGAAAATTATTCAACCATGTGTCCTGCCAACTCTCTGCCAACTCAACACCTGCCACGTCAGCCTCATGCCACGTCAGCTGTACAGACTATACATTCAACAAATTTCTGCTTGTTTGGCAAATCATACAGAACATGATATCTCACTCATCCGATGTCCGTTTGAACCCGTTCGAAGTGAGTTGGGTCCATGACGACGAGGCCTACACACTTGTTCGTTTTGAGGCAATTCTGAACACTTTAGATTTTGGGCTAAAATTTGACCCTTGATCCAGATTCTGATCACACCTTCCCACTGAAAGGATTTTGGACCCACAAAAGATGATGATTATCTTCCTGAGCTTCAATAATCTTCTACTTCCAAGTTCTATCAATTGATTCTACTTGAAAATTCTTTTGGGCAATCACTTGGGTACCTTGACATGCCTTGCACTGCAACTGGCTATGTCCCTCAACCACTGTTCTTTGGTTGTTGCTGACCCACTGTTCTCTTTGTGCTTGGGAGAATGAAAACCTTCCCACTAAGAATAAAGTCCCTCTTGTGAACTCTTTGGCGTCAACACAATCCTCTCTACAATGGCTGGAAAAAACTTTCCTGCGACATCTTGTCACAAACCAAGAAAACCATCAATCTTGAAAACAAACTTTATACAAGACTGAAAATGATGCCAACAAAATCTTTTTCTCTTCAAGAAATAACGATCACATCTTGTACTTGATCAAAGTACATGGCATTTTCCTGCATCTTGGTGTACTCAATATCGACTTACAAGCCGACAAACACCATCGACTAAACATAAGTTGAAAAACATGATCGACACAACATAGTCGTCAAGACAACATTGACACAAGTCGAGACTCAATTGAAACATATAGACATTCCCAAAATGACAAGTCGACATTCATGATACACAACCATGCTACATTCATGAGTTACTCATAATGAACTATCACCAAGTTCATTGTTTACACACATACAAAATCCCATGCATGTGCATAGTTCTTCAACTCTCCAAGTAAAAACATAAGTACATAAACCCAAAACATGTGGGTACATAAGAGCTGAAATGAAAATCTATATGGCTGCAATCAGTGAGTATCATACCCATGTTTTACATCCTCCTGGCGAAGTTGTGCAACAACAAGAATGCCTTCAATAGAATTGCATTCACATGCAAACTTGCATCATACAAGTTAGGATAAACTACTGCAACTTGTCATACTTTCAACAGAAAAGCATACATAAGGCTGAAATGTGCATCTACAAACAAATAAATGCAATCCTTACTTATTCAAGAAATCTAACCATTTCTTACCAAGCCAATTCAATGGTGACTTTTTCTGCTGAAAATCCTCTTCTTTTGAATCATCTTGACTCACATCGATGATGGAATCTCCTCTTCCATTCTTGCCATTCTCTTTATCCATCTCCTTCTCGTGTTGTGGATGAGTGGTTGGATGTAATGTCCAACATTGGTCAATGAGATGACCTCTCTTCTGGCAGTGAGTGTAAATCTTTTGCATCTTCTTTTCAAGTTGCCTTTGCTTGGAAAGTTTCCTGAATGTGGTCAATCTTTTCCAACATCTTGAAACATGATGGTTATCTAAACCACAATATGTACATGGACTTTTTCTGCCATTTTTACATGCGAATTTACCATGCTTAACATAATCAAAAGAAACTGAATTACAGGCATAAATATACCTTGAACATTCACCTTTATCGCCTTCTTGAAGAGGTGAATTTGAAGAATTATTGGCTCTCTTGTTGGCCCTTGACCAAGTTTTGAGGAACACTTTGTCATATTTGACCATTTTTGGGACTTCAATAACTTGTCGAAGATGAAGCGCAAAGAGAAGTAGAGATTGCGGAAGCTAGACCCCCTTTTTGGGTCCTTTTTGGGTTTTGGGAATATGTAATGGGAAAGGGATGTCGGCCCGTGGGTTTACCCGTGCTTAGGCCCACTTTTGTAATGTATAAATAGATATCTAGGCGATGTAAGTAAGAGAGAAGATTAGCCAAGGGCTTAGTGCTAGAATTGATCTATGTGATTGACTTGCAGAGCTGAGTGAAAGTGTTGTAAGTGCTGAGTGCACAGATTGTAAGGAGGCTCTATGCTAGATCTACATGAGGAAGGAGGATTTGGCGAGGTGCGCACAGATCTCTTGTCCTATGCAGAGTAGGATTTTGATAGCTCTGTGCTGTAACCGGATTGACTGAAGCTAATAAAGAAGAAGAGTTGGTTGACGTAGCCCCAGGGTGGGGGTGAACCACGGAAATTTGTGTGGTATGCTCTGTGTTTTGACTTGATGTATTTACCTCTGCTTTGGCTAAGTTCTTTGATATATTTAGACAGATCTACTTATGCTTTGTGCTTCATTAGATGTGTATGGACAGTAGATCTGATATATATGAAGATGCTTAGTGTTGATTTACTGTATCTGTTCTGCTATTGCTAAGTGTTGAAATACTTTAGATCTCAATAAGTGTTGCGATGCTCTGTGCTATCTGCAAAGTATAATAAGGGTAGGATATTGATGAATGATCGATGTTAAGTGCTCCGTATGAGATATAATCACAGATCTGTGTCCCATCTAAGGTTGCAGACACCTGATTCTTGCAACCAACCCTGAATCTACCTCGGGTGAGACTTCATCTGCTTCGTAGGTGTTACCGAAAGGGCCGGTAGTTAGGGTTTTGTTGGTGCATTGTTGTAGCGTTGAACCCTGGGTCTTCCCCTGTGCCAACAAATAGTTTCATTGTCGGGACTAAAACTGTGATTGTTGAGAACTAAGTGAGAAGAAGCTTTGTGCAAAGATTCGTCCTGAAACTATGGAAGCTTTGTGCGTGGATCTGTGCCCTAGTGCATAGTATTTTACTTGATTTGAAAAGATCTGTGCTGAAAAGAGAAGGCCAGATCTAAAGAAAAGAACCAAGTGAAAAGTAAAAGTGGAAGTTTCTGAAGAAAAGATGTAAGATCTATAAGCCCAGTTTTCTGATAAAGGCAAGAATAGTTAAAAAAAATTAGATCTGAAAGCTTTGTGCTCTGTAGAAGTAAGATAAGTGAATTTTTTTTGTTTCAAGAGCATGGATCTAGGTATGTTTGATAGAATCTATCCTAGATTTAAAACTAGGGAATTAATAGATGAAAGAAAGTTTGGCATGAGTAGATCTGATAGATATGTTATGCCTATGCATAGAAAGAATGTTTGGACTAACAAATGGATGCAGGATCCTAGAAAGAATTTTTTGCAGGTTAGCTACCATGATCCCAGTGTGCAATACAAAAGAAGTTGAGGATCATTTAAGAGAAAGAGAGGATTAACCCTATGTTACAGTTGCAGAAGACCGGGACATATTGCTAAGGAATGACCTGATGGGAGATCTAGTTGTCTCTGTTGCAAAGCCTTGGACCACGAAGTATTGGATTGCACTAGAATGATTGCTAAAATTGAAGGCATGAATCTGAATGAAGAAAACCCTAAGGCAGATCCAAAAATAACAGAACCCCAGAGAGAATAAGAAAATATATTACTACAGATAAAATACACCTTGAATGACCACCGACATGTTAGATTATCAGAGGTCTTTAACAAAAAAGAATGCATAGAGGTAAGAATAGGAGACTTTGACATTGACTATGTTCTGGATGAGGAAACACATGTGAATGTTATGACAAAGAGAACTTGGGAAGCTATAGGAAGGCCTGATATGATCCCTTCACTAAGTAGAATAGGTTTATTCAGAGGGAAACTGGTAAACCTATGTGGAAGGATCACTCGGATATCTATGAATGTCAATGGAACTTCGACAGAGGAAGATTTTGAGATTATAAAATTTATTGAGGACAACGCCCCGTTTACTATGTTACTTGGACAACCTTGGATTGAAAGAGATCAAGCCAGGAAAAAGTAAGAAGAAAAGGTTTTAGAACAACAGAGACAAGAGTTAAAAGATTTCATGACCAAAATGATTGTGCAGTTGATTGACGAACAAGAGAACAAATCAAAGTTATTTGACACTAGAAGACCATATGTCAAAGCTGCAAAAGCATTAGGGGACTCACAGAATATTGGAGTATCTGTATCAGATATAGATGAAGTAGTACCCCTGAGCCTTGGGAGAGAACCTCAGCAGCATGAAGTGACTATGCCCAAGGAAAATAAGAATCAGAATGGGAAAATAACTACCGAGACGAAGCTCATGGGGAAGAAGGATAGGAAGCTAAGTAAAAAGAGAGCTAAGATCGACAAGCCACAGAGGGTTCTAGAGGGAACCTCTCAGAAAGAAACTTTGCAAAATTGGAGCATCATCGGGATATCAGAACAACGACATGGATCACTTCACCATGGCGAAGCAATATAGCCATTGGAGGCCGATATATCCATTCGATTGCCACTCCGAATGGATCGAAAATCATTGATGGCTCATCACCAGGCCATTAGACCATGCCATAACAGACAGAACAAGATTTAATGAAGCCCCATATCCATTACAAATGATCCTTTAAAGAGTTACTTACTTATTCCATCATGCCATGCACGGAAGACACTTTTTCTAATTGCGAATTTGAGTCCGCAGACTGCATGAATTGTGAACAGTGATTACTCCACTCTTACTCTCTACCCTATTATAGTACCTACATTACTTTGAGAACCTAAGATATTGATCCTGAGCATATATGTCTGACGAATTTAGCGCAACTAAAGAATCTGTAAGAGAAGTACTTGCTAGCCTTAGATCTGAAAGAGTCATGTCGGAGAGAGGATTGTCTATAGGTTTACAGGCATCATCGATGAGAGGAGTGCAAGCCTCCCCATTGACTGCTCGAGAAGGAACATCCCAAGCTAGTGCAGAAAGAAGAACCAAACATAAAGATGATATGGCCAACGTGAAGTTGGTTCCATCCATCCTACCTGCTTACATACCACCTCTGAGCGGTGCGATCAACAGAGATAGTGTGCCTAGAGACTTTGAGTACACTATAGTCACTACGTACCTTTCGAAAGGGGTACGTGTAGTCCACATAGATCACGAAAAGATCACAACATTCAAGTTTAGTGAATTCAACCTGGGGGATCGTAAATTTTACAGCATGGTTTCCCCATACAAGTACCTAACCAAAACCAAGGGAAAGAATTCAAAGATTGTCCCTCAACAATGGATGATGAACCTTGCACAGTCCACTCTTCTCAATGTTATGAAGATACCACACTTCGAAAGACAGTCGGAGGTGAATCCTTGTGTGAAGTTGTTGTTGGCGAGTTACCATTGAGGATACTTATAGTTAAACCATCGCATAACAGTTGATCCAACATTGATCAATCAGATCATCGGGCTTATCATGTAGGGCCCTGATCCCCATGATTACTATCCTGGAAAGATCGTGGATCATGCTCTTGCTCAGAAGATCAAAGAAGATTATGGAGATGTTTAGAAAGGCACTTGTGACTACAAGGTAGCTTCTATTGAAAGTGGCACAGTGTGCCTCGCCTGTCAACTGATCGCAGGGAAGTTGGTATGCAAGAATCGACCCATGCAAGTATCCGGCTTTGTAGTTGACCTCGCAGGCAAGTGCGTAGAGGGACTACAAATGAACTGGGTGAAGTACCTGGTGAATCAACTAGAGATTGATTGCAAAGAAGCCCAGGATCAGGGGCATGAATTCCATTTCATCTGGATCTTGATACTTATAGCTTTCATTGCATGGGAGCTATCGGAAGGTGCAACCTTCCCAGACATCGACCCCTTTGAACCACTGGCTGCAAAGTTCAGTACACTATGGTACTCGAATGATATGAACAAGAAGTGGAAATCCAATGTCGTCTTCCATACCTACTACACCCAGTTGAATCTCTCCATCCAGTTTGAGCCTTGCATGACCCCGAATACTTTACACAGGTTTCGACCTTTGATAAAGTTCAGTGCAGACCTCCATTTCATATATATTACAACACGAACTGATGAGCACAAGGAAAAAATTTAGTCTTATTATAAGTTGATAGAAGAAGACCTGGAGGAGATAACCAAGGAATGGTCGATGGACCTCCTTGTTTCAATAGACCCCGCAGACATGTCTGACATCAACAGCCCATAAGCTATGCAGGATACACCTGGGCCCAGTAAGACAAAGAAAACAAAGAAGACGAAGAAGGATGAGGAAGTCCAGGATATAGATATCCTATCTGTGAGGATGGTTTCCATTACACTAGATCAAGGAGGTGATGGCGAAGACTTAGAAGAAGTCAAACAAAGACCAGAAGATGAAGTAGAAATCATAAAGAAGAGGAAGGGTTCACCTTCGGAACCTTCCACCTGGAAGAAATTAAAAGCACCCGTAACTAAGCTACAGACCACTCTCACTCTAGATGACTTCAGTTTCCTCATCGCAGCTATGAATGAAGCTATAGAAGAGATACCAGAAAAGCATAAAGATAAGCAAGAGACAATGTACAACATAATTGAGATTGAGCTCCAAGGAGTGCAACATGCACTTTAGTCTAGTCGCGTAGTCTCCATTGCACCCCTACCAAAAGGAACAAGAGAAGAGGGAGATGAACCAGTTCAACTCTGCAAGATTGTTGACACAGTCGAAGTACGCCTTCATAAATCACAGGAAGAAACAGTGCAGGCCACCCAAGCCTTAAAGCAAGAACATGAGGAAATCATTGAACAACGTCAAGCTACACAACAAGAGAAGGACACTCTCCAAGTGAAATTTGAAGAAGACAGAGCGAAGATCCAAAAATAGAAAGAGCATCTACTCGCGAAGAAGATCAGGATTGAAGAAGCAACCAATGGATCATTTTTCTCTGTGACCGGCTTAGAGCAGAAGGCAGAAGAACCCATAGAACGCTAAGTGATGAATCTTGCTGAAGTTATTCAACAACTTCAATAAAGAGTCGTGGAATTAGAGCTTTAGACCATACCAAGTACCCAGAAAGAAGTGTGCGACCAACGAGAAATGACTACCTGGAGCATAGTAGAAAGGATTAAAGAACTCACTAAGGAATGCAAACAATTAAGTAACAGAAGTGCGCAGATATATGAGAACCTAACTGAGAATCCATAAATGCATAAATTGGAGTCGTAGCTCCAGGAGATGAAGCATGAAGCTGAAAATCTATAGGTGCAGCTGAAGGCCCTATCATCCATAGAGAGAATGAAGCGGTCTCATGAGAAATGCACCGCCCAACAACAGATTCATACGATCCAGAGCAAGGTAATGGAAGTAACTCAACAACTTCAACCTGTGCAAGATAAGGCATGTCATCTATTTACAGAGATTGAGAGCCAAGGAACAAAGATGGAGCAGGTCATGAATTTAGCACAACAATGCTTATAAGGGTCGGTGAATGATGCACTCATCCAGGATTTCATCGAGAAAAAGGTCGTGGCACAACAATAGGTCGAAGCAGCTCAATCCAAGATCGAGGCATTCAAAGCAGAACTTATCAGACCTGAGTGACTCGGGACGAGTCACGGGTGAGTGTTGGGGGCCTGTAGGCCCTTGACCAAGTTTTGAGGAACACTTGGTCATATTTGACCATTTTTGGGACTTCGACACCCTGTCGAAGATGAAGCGCAAAGAGAAGTGGAGATTGCAGAAGCTAGACCCCCGTTTTGGGTCCTTTTTGGGTTTTTGGGAATATATAATGAGAAAGGGATGTCGGCCTGTGGGTTTACCCATGCTTAGGCCCTCTTTTGTAATGTATAAATAGATATCTAGGTGATGCAAGTAAGAGAGAATATTAGCCAAGGTCTTAGTGCTAGAATTGATCTATGTGATTGACTTGCAGAGATGCGTGCAAGTGTTGTAAGTGCTGAGTGCACAGATTGTAAGGAGGCTCTGTGCTAGATTTACGTGAGGAAGGAGGATTTGGCGAGGTGCGTACAGATCTCTTGTCCTATGTGGAGTAGGATTTTGATAGCTCTGTGCTGTAAACGGATTGACTGAAGCTAATAAAGAAGAAGAGTTGGTGGACGTAGCCCCAGGATGGGGGTGAACCACATAAATTTGTGTGTTATGCTCTGTGTTTTGTCTTGATGTGTTTACCTCTGCTTTGGCTAAGTGCTTTGATATATTTAGACAGATCTACTTATTCTTTGTGCTTCATTAGATGTGTATGGACAATAGATCTGATTTATATGAAGATGCTTAGTGCTGATTTACTGTATATGTTCTGCTATTTCTAAGTGCTGAAATACTTTAGATCTCAGTAAGTGTTGCGATGCTCTGTGCTATCTGTGAAGTATAATAAGGGTAGGATATTGATGAATGATCGATGCTAAGTGCCCCATAAGAGATATAATCACAGATCTGTGTCCCAGTTAAGGTTGCAGACACCTAAGTCTTGCAACCCCCCCTGCCTCTACCTCGGGTGAGACTTCATCTGCTTTGCAGGTGTTGCTAAAAGGGTTGGTAGTTAGGGTTTTGTTTATGTGTTGTTGTAGCGTTGAACCCTGGGTCTGCCCCTATGCCAACATCTCTTTTGAAGACCAGCAATAATGTTCTTATCCTCATGGCTGTCACAACTCTCTTGTTCCACACATTTGCATTCATCTTGAACACACATTTTACATGCTTGAGGGATTGAACTTGCAACAAATGTTGTTCTTGGAACTATTTCCCTTATCTCCTCAACTTTGGAATATGCTCCATATTTCTGTTCATATCCAAGACCCCTATACTTGGGCCTCTCCTCAACAAAAATAAGCTCAACAATGCCTTGTGCATGCTTACCTAACCCTTTACCTTCATAGCCCATTTTTAACAATAACTTGGACCCTATTCCTCTAGAGTGATTTTCAAAAACACCAAAGCATTCATCTTGAGAGGAATATGAAGAAAAAATAGCATTACATACCTCATGTTCATGCATGTACTTGGTAAGGGTTTCCTTTGCCTCATGGAGTTGAGTCTCCATATCATGCAACTTTTCAAGAAGCTGGTGCTTCTCCTCCTTCATGGACATCAACTGCTCTTGAAGGACAATGCTCTCCTTCCTATATTCCAACATCTCTTGTTCCATATCTCTCATGGTTACAAATGCCTTCAACATCTCTTTGTCAAAGAACTTGGCTAATGAATATGTATGAGAATTCTTACTGTTTGAAGCTTCCTCCATCCTTGCAAGATATCAAACTTCAACACAAAACTTGCACAATAATACCAACAACTAAATCTCCTAGCTATCAATGGAAATCACATGAGAAAAACTATGCTTTGATACCACCTGATATGAAAATAGGGGGCTGACTTGTTTTGCTATGCAAGCACCCTCTACTCCATTAAAATAAACTTCAGGACCTTGCTCAATGTTTTAGTTGTGCAAGATAAATTATGTGTCAAGTTTATGCATCTTTTAGGTGTTTATGTGTGAGGTTTTAAAAGGGTTAAATGTGTTGTTTAAAGAATACAACAACAACATAAAGTGCAACAAATAATTACTAGCAAACACTCACAACAATGACAACATGATAAAGGAGTTCACCCCCAACTGGGCTACATCTCCTTGAGCCTCCATCAATAGATTAGGCTCTTTGGGATTAGTTTGTCTAAAATTATTTTACAAGATGCTGCAAAAATCCAATGGATTTAATGACTGTACTATTGGGTTCATAATACATAAAAACCCCAAAAATGACTATTAGAACTCTAAAAACAAACCATGGCTCATCTGGGCATGACCTCTTCTACTGGTGGCCTTAATATTCCATGAGATTCCTTGTGGAAAAAATACCTGTAAAGGTCCTCAAATGCCTCTGAAACCTGTCCCATTGTGTTCAAAGAATAACAATTAGTCAAAAATGACTATTCAGTCACATAAAACAGACTTGGGCTCATCTGAGCATGACCTCCATTAATGGTGGCCCTAAGCTCCCTAGATCTCCCTGAAACTTAAATGGTGTAAAACTTGCAATAGAAGTCTCCAAATTCCTTTTAGATCTGTGCCAATGGATTTAGAACATCCAAAAACCCCTAGCTAGGCTTTTTCGGCACCTCATTTGGCCAAAACATGAAGAATTTAGGCCTCCTGCCATTTTCCTCCTTCAAGCTTGTTGTCTCTGGTTCACCAAATCACACCTCCTTTGTGAGTAACCTAGCTTCTGGGTGTTTCCCGTGCCTAAACCCAGCACATGTGTGCATGCCCATAAAACATGCAATTGCATCGTTATTGAACTAAGCCCCAAAACGCGGAGGTGTTGGGCGCATGGGGAGGCCATGTGGCCTCGTCCCAGCACAAGTTAAGGGCTTCATTGCATGAATGAACGTGAGCGTGACAAGTGTCCAGGTGCATGGAGGAGTAACCATTTAAAAAAAATGCGTGTTGAAACCTGCGCGCATATATGTGGCAAGGTTCATATGGGGGTGGCACATAGAACCGCGGGTTGGGGCTAAGCCCCAGCCCAGGCCCCCTCGCCAACCATAAAACATTGCGATTTTAAATACAATGCAATACATTATAGGTTAAGAAACAAATGGTCGGTGCGATGGCAACCTATCCCTTGCTAAAAATTTGAACCGTGGGGGAGGTCCGGGGTTCGATCCCCACAAACTTCATAAATTTTACCAAACCAAAACCATAACAGGGTGTCACGTGGCAGCCCATGCCTGGGTCAGGCGACACCATCTAGTTTGTCAGAAATGTGCCACGTGTTAGCAAATGATTCGATCATGTTTCCTGCCAACTGTCTGCCAACTCAACACCTACCACATCAACCTCATGCCACATCAGTTGTACGCACTGTACAGTCAACAAATTTTTGCCTGTTTTGAAAATCGAATGGAACACGATATCTCACTCATATGATGTCTGTTTGAACTTGTTCGAAGTGCATTGGGTTCATGACGACGAGGCCTATGCACCTATTTGTTTTGAGGTGATTCCAAACCATTTGATTTTTGGGCTAAAATTTGATGGGGTGTTTGCATATACCAGGCAACAAGACCAACAACAAAGAAAATATTAGGATGGGTATGAGTCAAGTATAAGAAGCTACCAACTAACTGACGATAAAGGGTGGCATTAACTTCAGGAGAAGTACAGGTGGAAGTAAGGTTGACTCTAGACTGAAAGGGAGAAGGGGCTCATTTACAATCATCCATGTGAAAGCGATGAAGAAGGTCACAAGCATACTTAGATTGGGAAAGAAAAATTCCTTCATTGGTTTGCAAAACTTGGAGGCCAAGGAAATAGTGCAAAAAACCTAAGTATGTCATTTAAAATTTCTTCTTAAGGATGGTTTTCACATGGTTTAAAAGTTTTGAGTCACTACTAGTAAGGATAAGGTCATCAACATAAAGGACAAGGATTATGTGATGGATTCCTACTTTCTTGGTTTAGAAATTAGGATTAGAATGGCATCTAGAGAATCTGGTGTCAATAAGAAATTTTTCCATTTTGGCATACCAAGCTCGGGGAGCTTGCTTAAGACTGTAAAAAGATTTCTTAAGGAGACAAATAAGGCTAGAGTCATTCTAGACATATCTAGGAGTTTGTTCCATGTAGATTTATTCTTGCGAATCTCCATGCAAGAAGGCAGATTTAACATCCATCTGATGGACCTCCCATTTATGTGAGGCGGCAAGGGTAAGAACAAGGCGGATGGAATTCATTTTGGCTATAGGGGAAAATGTTTCATTATAGTCAATTCCTTCAACTTGGGAAAATTCTTTGGAAACTAACAGATCTTTGTGTCTTTCAACACTTCCATCTGACGCATACTTAGTTCTATAGACCCATTTACATCTGACAATTTTTCCTCCTTTTAGAAGAAGTACAAGATCCCTAGTATCGTTGGCCATTAAAGAATGATACTCTTCATTAATTTTTGTATCCCAATTTGGATGACTTGAAGCTTCTGGAAATGTCTCTGGATCATGAGTCTCTAAAACTTGAGCCATAAGAGAAGAGGCTCGTTGGAACTTTGAACGTGTCTAGCGCTGATCTTAAGGATCACCGACAAGATCACTAGTTTCTTCTCGTGTTGAATGGACCCATCTAGGAAGCGATGGATTTGGTGTTGGTTCAAGTTCAAAGGACTCATCTGGAGGAAGGTGAATAGGCAGAGGTGGATTTTCATCCTCACTTTCATCATCTGAAGAAGAAACCAAAATATGAACAAAAGAAGGCACAAACGTCGAAGATGGCTCCCAGGCCGAAGAAGGCACAATCATCGAATTAGGCTTGCAAGCCAAGATATTTTCTTCAAATTTAACATCTCTTCTAATAATAATTTCATTACAATGTGGTTGAAGAAGTCTATAACCTTTGACATTTTCAGAATAAACAACAAATATGAACTTCTCACTTTTAGGATGCAATGCTTTCCTTTTCTCATCAGGAATGTGAGCCCATGCTATACTGCCAAATACATGGAAGTGACTTACATCTGGTTTAATTTTAGTCCAAGCTTCTTCTCGTGTTATATTTTTAAGAACCTTTATCGGAGTGTGATTTACTATGTAATTTTCACAGTTGATTGCTTCCACCCAATACTTTAGACTTAATCCCTTAGATTGGATCATACAATTAGCCATTTCTTTTAATGCGTGGTTCTTTCTCTTAGCAACACCATTTGGTTGTGGTGTATATGGAACAGTGTGTTGCATTTGGATGCCCTGTGTAGTGCAATAACTTGTAAAATTATTGTTCACATATTGGCCTCCATTATCTGTTATTAACATTTGAATTTGATGTCCAAATTGTTTTTCTGCAAGGGCCTTGTAGGCCAAAAACTTGTCAAAAAATTCACTCTTAAGTTTTAAGAAGTAAACCCAAGTATGTCTGGAAAAGTCATCAATGAAAGTTAAGAAATACTTCCACCAAGAAAAAGAAGGAGAAGAAAGTGGACCACACAAATCACTGTGAACAAGTTGCAAAGGGCTCGAGGCATGCCAAGAGGCACGTTTGTCAAAACTGTCCCAATGATGCTTGCCAAGAACACAACCGACATAAACACCATCTCTGCATGAAACAAGAGGAAGACCAGTCACCATCTATCAATTACATAGTTGTTTCAATGAGTGATAGTTTAGATGACCAAATCGTTCATGCCAAAGTTTGTTCAAGTCATCGCCATGAGCAACAAAAACTGATGAAAAATATGATGACCCAACGTTGTCAAACTTGTACAACCTTGTGATATCATCAGCAATTCCATTTGCAAGAACATGCTTAGGATCTTTTACATCCTTCATTACAACTTGGTGAGGTGAAAACTCTACAGTTTTACCTTCACATGAATGAGTGATTTGATATATTGATAGAAGGTTATAAGAAAGACTTGGAACACATAATACATCATTGAAATGACCATTTTCTACTTGAATTGTTCCAGATCCTTCAACACTAAGAGATCTATCATCACCAACAAATATTTTATTGGTGTTACATTCATTTAGAGCATAAACTATTTCTCTATCCTTATCCATATGATAAGATGCTCCAGAATCAATAAGTCACTCATCAGAAGGAGAAGTAGAAGTTTTATTGTAGGAGAAACTAGAAGCAGAAAGTGCATGTCCATGAGAAGAAGAAGAAGAAGAAGAAGAAGAAGTAGAATCAATACTGATGTTGTGCTTCTTCATTGTTGCTTCTAAATCTTCCATCTTCTTGAAACATTTGGACTCATCATGACCATGTTTATTGCAAAATTTGCAATGTCTGTCAATCTTCTTACTTTTATATTTTGCTCCTTTTTCACCATTAGGAGTGGAAGCTGTCTGAGTGGGTTTGGGGCCCTTATATTGCTTGTTGTTGTGGCGAGGATGTTGCTTCTTTGGATTCTTAGTTTTATCTTTCTGATGGACAACTAAGGCTTTGTTGGAGGTACCTCTAGTGCTAATCACTCCAAGTTGTACAAGCTTATCTTGCTCTCTAATCAAAGCATCACAAAAGTTCTCAAGACTGGGTTTTTTTATAAGTTGTCCCTAGAGCCTCTTACATGGCATAAAAGGTAGATACAAACACATAATATGGACTACCTAGCTTAGAAAGAATAAGATAGATGCAATGATCTCCTTCTATATTTATCTTACATTCTTCACATAAAGTTCCGAGTGTTTTAAACTTAGATAGATAGTCTTCAATGCAAGAAAAATCATTTGGACTTAAAGTTAGTACTTGATTTTATAACTATTGTTCTCGAATAATATTGTGTTTACCAAACATAGATTCAATCTTTTTCAAATCTTATTTGGGTTTATCAATTTATTGAAGGTGGAGCCTTAAATCGAGAGAGATGGACATTCTGATTAATCCACGTGATTCGTCATTCCTATTATCCCATTTTACTTTCTCATCATCATCAATGGGTGTTGTTTCCTTTTCCAAGGTAATCTGGTACAAGCCTTTACTTCTTAATAAATCCTCCATATGGGATTTTCATTAGAAGTAGTTGGTGCTGGTAAGAAAGAGATTACTTATAGAATCCATATTAAATATGTAGATAATATGGATTTAAAAACTAAAATTTATGATCTGGATGGAAAGATTTCGAAAAATTAGGTGGTTTTAAAAAAAGCGGCACTGGAAACGGACTTCAGATGTCAGAGTTATGCCATTAAAAAAAAAGGCATAAACAATAACCAAAGGACCACATGGTGGTGTAAGTTGTGTTATGAAATGACCCACTTTTATAAAGAGAAGTGGGGATCACTTTTACAATGAAGTTACTTTATAAAAGAAAAGTTGTATGCAAAACAAATAACTCTAAAATAAAATATTAAAGCTACTTATAGTGATTCACTTTTATACTTGAAGTGAAATACACTTTACAATTTGAGTTTGAGCATGAATGTTTTCAAAAGAAGTAACAAAAAGAGAGACTTGAACTCAAAACCTTTTACTTAATAGAGAAAATTTTAACCAAATAGTTTAACAAAACATATTGTATTGTTTAGCAAGAGGATTGTTGTTTTTGTTGTTGTTGTTGGAGAGTGTGCTTAAAAAAAACTCTTTTCACACAAGAAAAAAATTTCGCTTCTCAATGACAACAAAGGTTAGATCTCGATTAGCTTACCCGAAAGATGCACCTTTTCCTATCTATTTTTGATTTTCTAAGATTGCACAGGGCACGGGGCAAAGAGAATACATAGATCTAAAAGAGTAGAGAACTAAAAATAAATAATATAAAACCAAAATAATACTCTGCAAAAATTTAAAAAATGTGTATTTAGGCTTTATACCTCTGGATCCTTGGGCAAAAGAAAACCTTTTTGAGTGAAACAAAAAGTGTTCCTGACTGAAACAATCTCTCCGGACGCAATGGAACAATCCTCTTAGCACTTAAATGTATGAAAATAATAGAAAATGGATATGAGGCAACTCAGCTTCACGATCTCGATCTACAACAAGAGCAGGTCTTCAAACAAACTCTGATACCATGTTTGACAACACAGGTATTCCAACAGAGGACGAACACCTTCAGTAACCACTCACATAACCATATCAAAGATCAACACACTGATGTTTTGACGTGGTAAAACCCCTACGGGGAAACACCCATGGCCCCAACCAACACAACCACTTGGAGCAGTTTATTAATGCAAAAGAAAAAGATTTCAGAGAGATTTTACAAGAGAGTTTCTCACAATCAATCATCGGAAAATGACCCTCCATGCTCTTTAAATAGATATCATGGACCAATCAGGCGTAAAGCCACATATCAATTACCATTAAGATCAAAGAGAATATGAACCGTCAGATCACTCTATGTCGGGAACATATTGTGACCGTCGGATTTCCTAACTACAAATGCATACTAATGCATACTAAAGAAACACACTAAGAAACACACTTTTACCCAACGAGGCATTAGACCAAGTAGATCTTAACTAACTCCTAAGTGTCTAAATATCCTAACAACTTTTGAGGGGTTACAATAAGAAGCATTCAAAGACTTGGGATGAAAATATGATCTATATACAACACTCTTATAATAGAGCAGTCCACACTTCTTCTGGTAAGTCACCTTTTGAAACTTTCTTTGGGTATTTTCCACCTTCACTCTTAGATGTTGTATATGGAAAACAAGGAGGAGTGAGGGAGGACTTCACAACAGATGCATTAATAGAAAAAACATTTGTTGTGAAGATCAAACAGATCCATTTTCAAGTACAAGAGTCATTGAAGAAGTCACAGGAAAAGTACAAGGCTAGACATGACCAACACAAAACAGAGAGAAAATTTAGAATGGGAGATAGAGTATGGTCACAACTAAATAAGGAAAGGCTACAAAGTCTTGGTAATAATATAAAGGATCTGTGATATGGTCCTTTTGAGGTATTGGAAAAGGTGGGAGATAATGCCTACAAACTCAATCTACCCCCATACATGTGCATTTACTCAATAGTGAATGTGGAGAATATCAAACTCTATGAACATTCCATGTTGTATTAGGAGGAGGAGAAGGTCCTACCTTCCATAGAGGTCTTATCACCACATTCTCAGGAAGAGTTAGTAGAGGACACAATTTTGCAAAAGTAGTCTAGAGCTACAAGACATGGCCCAGGGGTAGCATGACCTTTGGAAGATTAGTTTGAAAGGAAAACTTCCATGCAAAGAAAAGTGGTACTCACGAGAGAAGGTAGAGGAAAAATTTCCCCACCTCATTCAAAATCGCCCCTAAATGGAGAGGTATGATCTAGATTTGATCATTATATTATTTTTCATCTATCTCAAGGCCTTCATAGTGGAAACAAATTAGAGGAATCAATTTGCAAGGTCATTTTAGTGGTAGGTACAAGTTTGAAAAATTGGGGTTTGAAACCTTCTAGAGCCATGCTGAGGAATTAAACGATGTTTTTTGGGGGTTTCAGTGTTCAATAATTGTGCACACCCCCTTGATAGTGTTCTACACTCCATACCTTTCAAACGGTGCAAACCATGCATCAATCAGTGTTTGTATGCAAACGTTATGTCTCCCGCAAGTTGACTTATCCTGTTGACCATCATGGTACGGGAGGATGCCACATCATCCCCCATTACTCTTTCATATGGGGCTAGACACGTGAGTATTTTCAATACGATTCTAGAAGATGCAAAACCCTACCATAATTGAGGGTTGAGAAAGTAAAAAACCTACTCCTAGATGGCTATCGAACTATGTTAAATACCGAGCCACCAGGAGGAGAGGAGGTTACATTCTATGTTATTGTATTGTGTTCCATAGTAGATTAGAACAACTGAGAGTGGGAAATTTGAGAGCATAACAAAGGGGGGTTAATGTTTTGTAGTAGCCTAATAGGCCACAGGTCTCAGGTAAATCCATAGAGAGTTCCTTCTCCTTTGTACTTGCATTATTTCCATACGATAGAAAAGACAGTAGAGCAGTCTCACCTCCTAGCTGGGATTTCTCCCGTAATGGTTTTCCAAAGAAAATATTTGTGTTATATTGTGGGTGGTTGTGTGATTGTACTTTATTGTTCTCTATTTTCCACATTTTGTATATTTCATGCATAAGCAAAAAATTAGTAACTAAATATTCTGAAATCTAAAGGAATTTAACCTTCATAGTGTAGATTTCAATTTTATTTATCATATATGTTTTGATGAATTGTTCCAGTGGAATATCCACGAAAATTTACAAATTAGTATGATATTTACAGGGACACAAACAGACTTGCAAATGAGCTCTCAAAATATGGGGTTGGATTGGAATGAGGAACTTGGATTATTTATGTAGTCTATAATGGACACTCCGCTGAAATATCCATGACCCTTGGATATAACATTTTAATTCTCATTTTCTATTATATTTTTGTGTACAAACAATGGAAATTTCTAGGACTTTAGTTTGGATGGTCAATGTAATTTTTTGATAATATTTTGTTTTGAAGGAAAGATACATATGTAACTCGCTAGGTATAGTTTTTAGTTTTTGGATGAAGGAGAGTAAGACACAAGAGTGTCAAGACATTGGCTTAAATGCATTGTTTGATTCCATTGGCATATGACTATGTACTTTTTATTTTTATTTTATAATAAAAATATGGATTTGTTTCCTTGGAAAAAGAAAGTACCTAGGTATCAATTTCAATTTTCATTTGATATGAAACTACAATGTTTAGAAGTAAGAATTAGTGGTAGGAAATCGTATTACAATCTCTAAAACATATGTAGAAATTTTGAGCTTTGGTACTAAGTTAAGAAAAAAATCATTTTCAACACTTTAGTTATCTCAATTATTATTTATCTCTACCAAGTTTGGTTGGCAACATCCCTTGTGAGACTTGGAACAAAATCAAGAAAATCCAAAAGCCCTTCATAATCTGTAATTTAAAAATTAAATGTAACACTCTTTATCCCATCCTATTCACTAAAGTCAGATGTATTTCGTGGAGTTTATTGCCATGATTATATTTTTAGATTATAAATATAAATTGCTCAAGGTGGGGAAAGATAGGTTTTATGTTATTGCTTCTAGTATGAGAAACGACTACGATAGGATGAAAATAGGTCAAGATATTTATTATGACACTTGATTATTAGACTATAAAAGAAGAAAATCAAATTACTAGTATCGACAATATTCAATCTCAAATATGTATGAAGTTTAAAGATAAGGCCTGGAATAACAATGAAATTATTGATAAGAGGAAGTTAAAAAGATACAAAGATTACATAAATCCTTATTTTGTTAATCAAAACTAATTTTCCAACATTAGGAGATTAGAAAAAAAAAAATGAATATTGCGAATATTAGGACTGTTATCGTAGGATTTGTACTTGTGCAAATCCCACCACAAGATCCCCAAATATTGTGTAACTATGGAAGAAGCTACCACTGTCACCTAAGTAGGATCTTCCCTCATTTTAGTTATGGAGGAGGTCCACCACAACAAAGGATTCCTTGATGACCTCAAGGGATTGAATAGAAAGTTTGATAGCCAAGCCTATCATCCCCTATCTTGATCACCTGTTAGTTGGTCTAGGTCTAGTAAGGAAAAAGAGCTTGTAAGGTGATTGTTGTATTGTTACACCTAAAAATTACTCACTTTGATAGTGTCGCAAGTGTTGTCATTATAAGTGTTGTAAGTGCCACATCTTGTCCACAAGTGTCACATCTTGACCACAAGTGTTGCAAGTGTCACAAACATCATACTGTCATCTTGCATATGTCATGCCTCTAAGGACATCATAAAGACACTTAAGACACCTCAAAGGTTAGTTTGGAAGAAGAGAAATCACTTGACATGAAGTGCAAGCCTTTTGCCATTGGAAAAACCACTAAAAACTGAATTTTGGAGAGGAGCATTCCCCTACCCACTGTCAGGGAGTGCTAGCACTCCCTGAGCCTCTTTGGGGGAGTGCTTGAGCACCCTATGCACCCTTTTGGGGGAGCGCTGCCCTTTTCTGAGAAAATTTTGGGTTTGTTGAGGCAAATCAGGGAATAATCCCTCAATTCCCGAAGGTAGTTGGATTCGAATAGATGTTCAAGGCATGATCTTAGGGGAGATCCTCAACCGAAGGAGAGGAATCCTCAACTCATCCCAAAGATCTCTCAAGTGGTTGGTCCTCTCCAAGGTTATATAAGGAGGCCTTCTCATGGTGAAAGGTACAATGGATATTGAGAATTACATCAAACTTATGATCTCATGAGTGAGATGTCATCAAAGAAATTAGTGGAAATTATTTGAGAAAAGGGGTTGCACAAGGAGAATTGGAAGAAGCTATTGCACCTTCATTCAAAGGATTATAAGTACTTTTACTTGTTCTCATTAATAATCAATGCTTTGCCTATTTATTTCAAACTTATGTTTGTTCCATATGAGTTTGTATGTAGTAGATGGATCTATGTTTGATCTAATATCAGTAGAGTAGGAAGTCTTTTGTACCTTTGTTTGTTTGACAGGACCTATCAGGGAGCTCAGGATCAAAGCTCAGCTAGGACTTTGCAAGGACAAACATTGCTAATAAGGTACATATGTTTCTCCTTCTCTTTCATTGATTATCTTGATTAGATATAAAAGGAAGTCAGTGTCCATGTTAAGCACTTTTCTGTCTTGGCCTTAGGAGTCTAGAGACCAAGAGGAAATCCACTTGTCCATAGGGGGATTCACCTACAATAGAAATTGGCGACTCCACTAGGGAGGAGCTATGATTTTTGTTTCCATTCCAAGATCTTGTTTTGGCCCTCTTCCCACTCATTTGACCCTCTCCATATTGTATTTTTTATTCTTAGATTTGTTTGATTGCCTCTTTATGTGATCATGATCACCCTGATTGACTGAAGTTTCTTGATTTTTTGAGTTTCTAGGCATTTTTCTGAGTTTTTGAAGCAGAGCACTCCCCCGCCCTTGCTAGAAGAGCGACAACACTCCCTGGTGGTCTTAAAAAAAGTGTTGGAGTGCTCTAGTACCCCTTACACCAGAGCATTGTCCCATTTTCAGTGAAAATCATCTACGTTTTCAATTTCTGAAGTTCAGTTTTTGCCTTTTGCACTTGCTCAGGGTCTCATACTCTCAGTCCATCTTGGTATTGGCTTTCAAACACCTTATTTATGATAATTCATCCTCTTCTATTTGGGATTTTTACATTTTCTTTCCTTTCCTTGAAACCACTCTTTGTCTTTGCTGACCTAGAGTTAACTTGTTGTTTTCTTCTCCTTTATCTGACTGAGTGAAAAATTTTGTGAGGAAATCCAAAGGTCTGTGAACCTTTTCATTTGATATTTGAGGTCAAATTTCCATCATTTCTCTTTTGTTTGAGGTTTTTGGTTCTTGTTTGCAAATTTGGTTACCTTTGTCTTTCTTGTTTATTCATAACGAGAGTGTATTTTTATTTGTGTGAGGTTTGCTTCTAATTGTTTAATCCTAAAGTCTAATTGACATTAGAATTATTACATATGATTATTATTCACATATAAGCAAAAAAACATATTTTAGTGATTGGTTTGGATGTTAGAAGGCATTTTTGAAAATTTTTAGTAGTACATTGGATTTGAGTGAGAACCAAATTGATTGAGGACATTGCATATTAGTGTTTGATAGTGAAAACAACTTTTCTCCTTCCCTTAAATATCCATTCATCGAAAGACAAGATTGCTTATCATCTTATTGTGCATTTTTTGGGATTTGAGTCATCATACCATCAGTTTCATTGTCATACACCCTTTGAGTAAAGAACTATCATAAAATCATCGCTAATTAAAATTTATCTAGAACATATTTTTTTTTAGGATCTTCCACCAACATTAGACTAGGATTAGCACTTTGGATTAGGCTATGAGTACAAATCTCCAAAGTTTTTCAAAACAAACATTAGCATCCTGAGATAGGGAGAGTCAAATCCAATTTTCGTATAGGGTTTTTGGGATCCCCCTCTCACATACGGGTTACGCACGAGGTTGTATTGGGTGAATTACATAGATTATCCCTCCGTGGTTTAACTTTTTGTAGTGGTCAGATCGTATATTGGGGGTCACTTGAGGGTATACCCACGATTATGTGTGGGATCCTCTCAAGTTGATTTCGGACTTGTTATCCTGCCTATACGTTCGGATCGGACTGTTGACTGGACCCGCCTAGGGGATGACTGCGAGTTGTTGTCCTTAGTTTCTGTAATCCTTAGATACTTACATGAGGTGACGGTGAAGGGAAGCCTCATCGTACCTGGAACAGACATTGGTCAAACTCACTTGGGCTCCTTGGAGGGTAAATCCACAATTACTGCATGGAAGCTTGCACCAAGGTGAAAGTCCATTAAGAAGGTCACCATTGTAACTGTTCCACCATATCCTATCCCCTTCTTGACTTGGTCACACGATGTTGGATTTCATCACCAACTAGTACGATCATCGAGAGAAGTTTTGTTTGCTTGGTTTTGATTCCTAGATTTTATTAGCCTATGTTGTTTATTTTTGTTAGTTGGCCCTAGATTTTTAGCGTGTACTGTTATTCTCCAAAATTGAGCCTGTAGAAAATAAAGGTCTTCGCCAATCGTGTAGGATGCAAGGGCTGCCTCGGGAAGGATACCAACCCTTACCTCCTAACCCTCCAGAAAACAACTACCGTGGAGAGGTAGAAAATCAATCTGATGTTGGGAATGTTGTTACTCCTCCGTTAGACAATCAAGAAGGCGCTTTGGTTACGGTTGATAATCCCACTCCTCGCACTACATATGTGTCGGTAACCCCTCTCAAACCACTTTTTCTTCATTTGGACTCCCTTGGGAACGTCATAGACGAAGAGGTCCCACAGTTACCGGAGAGATCTTTTACCGAAACATATATGGGATCTAAAAAACCAACCTTTGGTGATGAGTATAGGACTCATGTTCGTCCTACCACTGAAGTAGATACAAATCCTACACCTTCTCATTTTTTATGGAGGAATTCATCAGGATGCGATCTTTATGAGAATTTTGAATCTATTCAACAACTCTTTCATCCTCATGACCCTCCTGATGAAACAGGACCATCCGATCAAACTATGAACCACCCCATCGATCAGGTTAGCAACCCTACTGTTACATCAACACAAGTCTATCCTAATGTTGGACTCATTACCTCTACTCATTCCCAAGGCACTACCCCCACTTTTATACTCTATAGCTCCAAATGTTCCGCACGATCTTGTTGGGACATCTTTGCACCAGAGAAAGAAAATCCTTGCCAACCAAATACAACTGACTGGAGGGAAACCACCATCTAGCAGACCTATCCCTCCTAGAGGACCACCATTCTATGGCAGGCCTACCCCTCCCGGGGAAGAGCCCCCTTTTCATGTTCCTCCTGGAGGGAAACCTCCCTTTTCCAGTCATACCCCAATCGTTAATCCACTGCTGGCAGGGGGGCAACCTTCGTTTGCTGGAAATCCTTCACAATCCTGGGGAGTATCTTCGGGAGGCACATTTACCCAACCCCACATTCGGGGGCACTCATATCATAACCCACAAGGAGGAGTATCAAATCTTGTTCCTTCTGGAACATCTTATGGAAAACCTTATCTGGGAAGCATCCCAAACACCACTTGGAGTCCCTAGGGACAACAACCTTATCCTCCCCATGGGTCTAATGTGTATCTGCCTCCAAGATCTACTCCTTACCCTACTCGAGGGAAAAATGTTTATCCTCCTTATGGGAAAGAAAATCACTCGGCTTATAATGCTCAGAACCCACCAAGTTATGCAAATGTTTCTCATCCATCATCGAATCTTGCTTATCCTGGCCAACAACAACCGTATGTAGGAGGACCTACTGGTTAAAACTATCCACCTAACCCAGTTTATGCTCCTACTGGTGTTGGTATGCCACACTAGTATCATCTGCAAATTAACTAATAGCTACCTTTCCTTGCGAATCTGGATCTCCCATACTTGTCTCGGTTAACTAATGATCCTATTTTTCATTTACCAGTTTGGCCAATTATTCCAGCTAAACTTCCTTCTGATATTCCGAAATTTGACGGAAAGTCTAGAGAAGATCCAAATAACCATGTGATGACTTTCCATTTGTGGTGTTCATCAAACTCCCTCATGGATGATTCTATATGTTTGCGTCTTTTCCAGCGAACACTTACGGGCTCTGCAACAAAGTGGTATATTGAACTACCACATGCTTCTTTTCATGATTTCAACTCCCTTGCCATGTCTTTCCTCACGCACTTTCAACTACCTATTCGCTACGAGACAGGTACTGAACTCTTGAACTCCCTTCATCAAACTGACTCTGTACATATCTCTGACCATATTCATGAGTGGAGACGATGACGAAGGATGATCAAGGTAATCATTCCTGACATATTATTGGCGGAATGGTTTACTAAATTACTTTTACCCCCGATCGCTCGCGATGTCGCTATCGGTGTTGCGATCACTGAGGAAGAAACCATTGCTTGGGCCCAGTACTTAGATTTGGTTTATTCACAATATGGTACTTTGTATGATTTTCTTCCAAATGTTGCTCGAGCTAATACTGATCCATCCAAGCCGTCATCCTCATCCAAGTTATCGGTTCCGTCAAAACTCAATCTACTTCCCAGTCAACCACACTCTCCTCTACCTCCCCCAAAACTCAGATCTCTGAGGTGAATGCGGTTCAATATGCCCCTTCACAACAATTTGGGGGTAAGAAGAAGACAAAAAATAAATCAAAAAATACCAATAACAATGAACAACCAAAAAATCAAGCTCAAACACCTACTACCGAAAAGCAACCACAACGGAAACTGAAATTCCCGTGTATCATTTATGGTGACGATCACTACACTCGAGATTGTCCACATCGCAATGAAGTGGCCAAACTTTTCTATGGAAATTCACAACCTGCTGTGCTTACTCAGCCTTTTCCACAACAACAATCCATGGTTGCTCAAACCCCCTCTCCTGGGGGAATTTCTAGCCATCCTCATGATGAGGCCTTGACGAGTGCACATATTTATATGTTTAATGGTATTAATTTGACCACTCTCTCTAAGACATACGACACACCAGGTAACCCTGAGAAAGGAAAAGTCACTAACAGTATCGGTACTTTACCGGATCCATCACCGTCCTCCGTTATTCCTCCATCCGTTAATCCTCCGTCTGGACCACTTCAGATTGAGAAACCTACATTCAACTCTATATTACGCCCTCCTAAGAGCACTATCCATAAATATACCTTTAATCCTAGTTCACATGCTGCCCAGAACTACAAAATTGTTGAAGATTTGGATCAAGCACCATGTGCTATGTTTGCATTATAATTTCTATAGCATTTCCCCAGTCAACGTAGAACGCTCTTGGCCACTATTGGCGCTGTTGATCCTGAGTCGTCCAACCATATCATTTTTAACCTGGACAATTATACATCTTGACTCTCCCACCAACTTGCTTTCCAAATTGATGTTGTTGTTCACAATCAACAAATCCATCGAACTATCTTGGATGAGGGAGCCTCTACTTGTGTCATGTCTTTATCATGTTGGAAAAATTTAAAATCACCCGAACTTAACAAATCCCCGACAATGTTGCGCACCTTCGACGGGCGAGGTTTTCATCCCCATGGGCTTTTACAGTCCCTTCCCATCCAATTGGGTGACAAAACTATCACTATTGATGTCGAGGTGGTCGATGCTCTCCTCGATTACAACTTGTTACTTGGAAGGAGTTGGTTTTATGCTATGACTTCCGTTGCCTCATCGGTCTTTCAATGTGTACAATTTCCTCATCAGGGAAAAATTGTCACTGTTGATCAGTTAGATTTATGCATGATCGATGCTCGTGATCCTGCTACCAACAACATTCCTTTCTTGGGAGACCATAAGATCACGTATGAAAGCATTGGTGTTGGCTTACTGAAAGATTCTATCCTTATGGGTACCTTCCCTACACAAATTCCACCGACTACACATCATATTGCCACCATTGATATGATTTCGACCGTGACTTATCATTCTTTGGAACCATTTGACCCTTGTATTGTACCTAGTCCATTGGAATTCGATGCACTAGGTGACATCGTTCCACTTAGTCCAGCTGAACCCTTTGGAGTAGTCTTTAATCTCTTTTTAGACTCTCGAAACATGAAAATATTTTCGAGTGATCTTGCTTCCTTTCCCACTCATTAAAAGGTTTGAAAGGGCATCTTTCGAGTGATAATTTATCTCTTTTTCAGCCTCGCGAGACTAACATTAAAAAAAGTACAACATTGGAGTCGTCTTTAAGTTCTTTTCAGACTCTCTAAATATGAAAAATCATTGAGTTTACCTTCTTTGGACTCATTAAACAATCATACATTGAAGGGCCCATATGGGACCGAACCCTTACTTCTTCAAGTTCATTAAAAAAAGGAAGAGGGAATTACTGAAGGTGATTCATATCGAACATGCGTTACCCTCCTCAATCTCATTAAATTAAAAAGAGGTACTCGTATATCTAGATGGGGGAAAAATTGAAAGAAGCAAGCCAAGAAATGTTTTGAGAACACTACCAGTAACTCTTGCGGTCGCCCTTGAACACGACACTTTGTCTTTGCATGCATTTTAATCCACTGAACCTCTGCGCTGAGCCAATCCTCTGATTTTTTTTTACTCCTTTGGGTCACCTAATGAAATTCACAGCATCCACTGCATCATCAAGTTTTGGTCCATGTCACGTTTATGCTATTGTGCCTCAGTGTTCAAGGGAAGTATTTGTCTCGAGAGTCAACCATCACAAATATCTTGTTTCAATACTCGTGTCAGTCCATGTTCATTTGATCTATCAATTACATCTCTGTGTCAATTTCATGTCGTTGATGGGGGATACATCAAGGCCCTCCCTCAATGAGTCTAGTGTTGTCAACTTCAACACATTATCCAGGAACTAGGCTTAGAAACCAGTTAGTACCTTGGGACCTGCATGCCTTAATGGCAGGCCTCCTCATGTTCAACAGTGGGTTTACATCATTGAACTATGATTGGATGATTCCACAGATGTTCGACTTCATCTCATATATTCACATTCATCGAAATGTATTAGAGTACCTTGGGAATCATTGACATCAATGGTGATTTCCCTCGTGCTTGTTAACGATTTACATCATTGACTGGTAATCAAGTGGTTTCTGCCATGTTCGACATTAGAAACTCTATTCACATGGTTAGATTCATACTACATTGAGATCGGTAAGAAGACACTGGGTTGAGTCATCACTCTTATATGTACTTTGCCTAGGTTGTGAAGGATTTCTTTAGAACTATGGCACATATAGTGTTACATAGATCCACTTTGTATTGGTCGTGGCTATATCTTGTCATCTCGTAGATCCACTATGTATTCTTCGTGGCTATGATCAGTTCAGGTCATAGGAGTATAGATCCACATTATATCTATGGTGGCTATACCATTTTGTCAATATAATTATGGATTCGCAGTGTATTTTATGGCGGCCATACTTAAAAAATCTTTATCACTCAAGCATAGGTATGCCTGCCTTGGGTTTTGAAACATGTCATAATATTTGTTTGATAGTTGTGTGCATATTTTTTCGGTCTCTTTGCATCCATACCCTTGCTCAAAAAAGTCTACAAAGTAATTCATTCATCATCATCTTCTAACTTTGTACTTTGGGGGCCAATATGTTACACCTCAAAATTACTCACTTCAATAGTGTCGCAAGTGTCGTCATTACAAGTGTTGTAAGTGTCACATCTTGTCCGCAAGTGTCGCATCTTGACCACAAGTGTTGCAAGTGTCACAAAAATCATACTTCCATATTTCATATGTCGTGCCTCTAACGACATCATAAAGACACTTAAGACACCTCAAAGGTTAGTTTGGAAGAAGAGAAATCACTTGACAGGAAGTACAAGCCTTTTTCCATTGGAAAAACCACTCAAAATTGAATTTTGGAGAGGAGCGCTCCCCTACCCACTATCAGGGAGTGTTGGCACTCCCTGAGCCTCTTTGGGGGAGTGCTTGAGCACTTTGTGCACCTGTTTGGGGGAGCAATACCCTTTTCTGAGAAAATTTTGGGTTTGTTGAGGCAAATCAAGGAAGAATCCCTCAATTCCTGAAGGTAGTTGGATTCGAATAGATGGTCAAGGCATGATCTTAGGGGATATCCTCAACTGAAGGAGAGGAATCCTCATCTCATCCCAAAGATCTCTCAAGTGGTTGGACCTCTCCAAGGTTATATAAGGAGGCCTTCTCATGGTGAAAGGTACAATGGATATTGAGAATTACATCAAACTTATGATCTCATGAGTGAGATGTCATCAAAGAAATCAGTGGAAATTATTTGAGCAAAGTGGTTGGACAAGGAGAACTGGAAGAAGCTACTGCACCTTCATTCAAAGGATTGTACGTACTTTTACTTGTTCTCATTAATAATCAATGCTTGGACTGTTTCTTTCAAACTTATGTTTGTTCCATATGAGTTTGTCTGTAGTAGATGGATCTATGTTTGAGCTAATCTCAGTAGGGTAGGAAGTCTTTTGTACCTTTGTTTGTTTGACAGGACCTATCAGGGAGCTCAGGATCAGAGCTCAGCTAGGACTTTGTAAGGACAAATGTCGCTAATAAGGTACATATATTTCTCCTTATCTTTCATCGATTAGCTTGATTAGATCTAAAAGGAAGTCAGTGTCCATGTTAAGCACTTTTCTGTCTTGGCCTTAGGAGTCTAGAGACCAAGAGGGAATCGACTTGTCCGTAGGGGGATTCACCTACAACAGAAATTGGAGACTCCACTGGGGAGGAGCTATGATTTTTGTTTCCATTCCCAGATCTTGTTTTTGCCCTCTTCCCACTCATTTGACCCTCTCCATATTGTCTTTTTTATTCTTATATTTGTTTGATTGCCTCTTTATGTCATCATGATCACCCTGATTGACTGAATTTTCTTGATTTTTTGAGTTTCTAGGCATTTTTTTGAGTTTTTGAAGCAGAGCGCTTCCCTGCCCTTGCTAGCAGAGCACCAACACTCCCTAGTGGTCTTAAAAAGAGTGTTGGAGGACTCTGGTACCCCTTACACCAAAGCGCTATCCCATTTTCAATGAAAATCATCTAGGTTTTCAATTTCTGAAGTTCAGATTTTTCCTTTTGCACTTGCTCAAGGTGTCATACTCTCAGTCCATCTTAGTATTGGCTTTCAAACACCTTATTTATGAGAATTCATCCTGTTATTTTTGGGATTTTGAAATTTTCTTTCCTTTCCTTGAAACCACTCTTTGTCTTTGCTGACCTAGAGTTAACTTGTTGTTTTCTTCTCCTTTATCTGACTGAGTGAAAACTTTTGTGAGGAAATCCAAAGGTCTGTGAACCTTTTCATTTTATATTTGAGGTCAAATTTCCATCATTTCTCTTTTGTTTGAGGTTTTTTGGTTCTTGTTTGCAAATTTGGTTACCTTTATCTTTCTTGTTTATTCATAACGAGAGTGTATTTTTGTTTGTGTGAGGTTTGATTCTAATTGTTTAATCCTAAAATCTGATTGACATTAGAAGTCTTACATCTGATTATTATTCACATATAAGAAAAAGGACATATTTTAGTGATGCAATAACGATATACAACATATATATATATATAGCAATTACCAAGCTAAAGTATGTAATAATGACCTTTTTAGACACTAGACAAGTTAAATTTCATTGGTTGTTGCAAATTGCAGCAGTGAACAATCTTATAACAACAAAAAAAAATTCGAAACAACAAAAAGAAATAATGATTAGAAACACCACGTTTGACCATGAAAAGTAAGCATTCAATCAATGGAATATTAAGCAATTATGAGAGGTGATTCATGAACAATTTAAGCCACTTTTAATTAGGTGTATGCAACAAATTAAGACAATTTTCAGTGGTTGTAGCAAACTTTTGTAACAACAACAACAATTATTATAAGTTTGCTAGAGTTAGGGTTGGTATAGTTACTAGGACACTTGAGAGATTTAAAAAAAAAGGGTTTACCAACTACTTTCACCACAACATTACTTCAATATTAGTGTCATTGTCATTCTAGGGCCTATGGAGTCTCAAATGCATAAAAAATTGAAGATTGATCTAATTGAAACCAAGAGGTATAGTCTAAAACCTATGGTTCAAGAACGGTTGGGCCTTAGTGTTATAGCCTTAATTTCCACCCTACATATGACTTGTGACTATCATCGTGTGTTGTATCCTATAGGTCCCATGACGACCCTAAAAAAAGTCCCAAATCTCAAGAAAGAAATGTGCTTTGGCTTTCATCTTCTACTAGATTCCCTTCTGGCCTGTAGGGTTGAAATTAAGGCTATGGCACTTAGGATTTAGACTTTGAGGAAAAGGATATGTAGGGTGCAAGAACATTTGGGGCCTATATATAGTTTCTTCCTTCTTTTAGCTTCACTTAGGTCAAATATCATTTGTCTAGGGATAAAATCCTAAAGTGATATCACTTTAGGGATTTAGGATTCTAACCCTAGCATGGGCATTTCACCAATTTGGACAAATAAAACTTTGTAAGGGGAAGAATCACTTATGTTCCCCTCTTAGGGTTTCAACAAAACAAGACTTCTTGCAACAGAATAACAATTTCACCATTTAAATCAACAAAATACCATAGAATTTGCATAAAATTACTTAATTTATCCAAGAAACCAAGAGCATAAAACCCTAATTGCATAAATATCCATCCAAAATTAGCAAAAAAATCCAAGAGAGACCTTCTCCAAGCATATCACATAAGATCAGAGACCAAGAATGGATGAAATAACGAAAATGATAGAAGTGTTGCCCCACAAATGTGAGTGATGATAAAAAAATGAAAGCTACTGCTAGCCTTCTTATATGAGGCTAGCCTAGAAAATTGTCCACACAATATGTCAACATCAAAATAGAAGTGGGGCAGACCCCTCATTTATCCTTTACAAATATGCTAAAATGAAAAATACATCATAAAATGGATACACGTGTGAGACATCAAGCCTTCCTAGGAAAGGTGGAGGCCTCCAAAGGCCACATGACACCAATCAAGAGTAAAGTGATGGAAAATGATGTATCTCCTCATCCAACATCATGTCAATCATCACTGGTACCCCAATTATCCATCAAAGCCTATTTCCATGAAACCCTAGACGATGATGTCATGATCAATGGAGGGAGATGTCAAGGGTTTGAGGCACTGTGTCTAGGTTGAAGGGAGCTACATCTTGTGTCTACATGGTGTTTGGCTATCTACTGCTGCAACGTCCCTGATCTAGTGAGTAATAATCCCTGGGGTACTTTTCCCAACTTGTGGGATTTCATCCCATATGTATTCCATCATGACCCAATATGATCAAACCAAGCCCATCTATCCATTGTCCAAGATTCCAAGGATGTGAGAGCTAATGTATGAATGTGGTGAGTCATTGGATAACTTAGTGCTTTGCATCGATAAAGTATTGCAATAAAGGAAAAACATCCAGGGTGAAAGCAGAAGACGTCCCTCAAAGAGCCATGTCAAGTCCATCCAAAACAAATCAAAGTATAAGACAAGGTAAATTGATGTTAATAAGAGATGTTAATACTTAAAACATGCAAAGGAAGTTGTTACTTAAGATATAATCCATGTAAACATTTCACCTCAGTATCCCTTTCAAGCATCACACCAGTCAAAGACCTCATGTGAGTTGGCAAGTTTAAGTATGGGAGAGACTTCATCCAGCCCTATTAGGTGTGCCAACCTAGACATGAAATAAAAGACCTATGTAGAGGGATAGGTTCTAAGGGAAGTATGAAATAAAGAAACCCTTCAAGAGTAAGTGTGATAGTGATATGGATTAGGGATTACTTCATGGCTTAGGGTGTCATTAAATCCATTTATATGAGCACCTTTGTATAGGGAGAGATTGTTGCTTGAGATACCCTTTCATTAGTAATTTTTTCATTTTGAACCCCTTAATTTCATTTTGATACCCAATTATCATTCGCAAGTCCCATTAAAGGGTTTCAAGCCTCTTTCCTTCATTTGTTTTACTAGGCTATAGTCCTTTATAATTTGTGCATTCAATTGCATCAACATATGTGAAATTAACATTAGAGGGGGTAGAGCTCAAGCTAGCATGAGGATTTTATGGTGGCCTTTATCATTAGATCATAACATAGATATATGAAGAAACTACATTAACCTCTATGCCTTCCACCCCTTCTTCTCATGAGAGAATGAACCATGACCCATTACCGAAGTTCAATACACTATGAGAGGATCCAAGATGGAAAGTGTTAAGTATGGTGGGGAATGGAACATTACCCTTGTGAGGTCTCCCCAATAGCACCCCTTTTCCTTGGGTGGTAAAAACATGGGACTAGGGAATAGAAGCTGACCACCAAGGTGAAACAAGGAAAATGACACAATTTCCCAAGCCAATGATCCATTATCTGACTTCAACCAAAGATCCTCATCCACATGCACAACAATTTAAGCACAACACTTCGCATGAAAGAAGGACTAACATACCTCATGGTGACGCTAGATTACCATCTCCCATACACTGGTTTGAGTGGATTTGACGAGCCTTGGCTGACTTATATCTATAAAGGTTAACAAAGGCTACCATCTATGGAGATGTTTATCATCATCATGGTCAGGATCATTTTCTCCATTGTGGTCCAAAAGACATGAACTCTTCTAGTTACCCCTAGGCATGGGGGGTAACATCTGGCTCCAACATGGGGAGATGTGCTTGTCGTAGATGTTATCCACAATTTTGGTCATCGTGATGATGTTATGATGATGGAAAATCAATCTCTTCACTAAGAACACTTTCCTGAGAAAAGTTACCTTTGTCTGCTTCCAAAAATCATGCTTTTAAAGGAGGTTCGCAGGCTACCTATATATTTGCCTGCGAGAATGCCTGATTCTCGCAGGCTGCATTAAGCTGGAGTGCGAGGGGTTCGCACTGTACCTAACTCTTAGGGTGCGAACATATTCTAAAGGAAGAAAAAGATGAAGTTCTCGAGCCTTCTAGAAGGGAATCTTCCAGAAGGGTGAGTTGGCATTCGAATGGTTGTTCAAGTACTGGTTTTCCTGATATCTTGGGATCATTTCCTATCCAAGTAACTAATCCATTCTCTCTTATAAATTGAGAGGAGTACTTATGGAAAGGGTTAAGCAGCAAGCTAGTAAGAGATTTATTGGAGAACTAGTGCAAGATTGTATGAAGGACTGATGCTACAACAGCTAGAGACAACAACAAGGTCATCAAAAGTGGTTGATTTTCTTCATGCATGAGCAAGTGTGTGTGTCAGAGCTAGGAGC
>SNQJ01S0146614.1:0-23883 GCA_010110895.2 Picea sitchensis
GTCAGAAGTGTCAACAACAAATCATCAAATCGAATGAAACATCATAGTAAACATATCACCCAAAAGCACAGTCCCTGACTCAGTCTGGAGTCCAAGGGGGTTCTATCGATGCCTCTGCATCCTCAAGGTCAAAAACCCTGCACACTCAATAAAACTGAGTCAATAGCACCTGTCTACATCAAATAGTAACAGATCATGTCATCTGTCAATCGCATCATAATCAAGTATAAATGGTCTAACACAATAAAAGTCCAGAACACTTGCGAGCAAGTGTCCTCAAATAATAAGTGTTCTCATTGTGCCAGAGCGGGATGTTACATGCAATTCCTCTAGGTGTCACTACTTGGAACCTCTCATAAAATAAGTTATAGAAAAAATGGCATACCTTGTTGAATTCTGACTTATTCTAGAGAGAGAACTTGTAGAGCGTTCCCCGCACAGAATATTTGTTGTATGGATCTGAAAATTTTACAAAGAATACTGCAGATTGTACTCTAACCATCAATTTTGGTATTACTTAATTTAGATATGTTATGAATAAGTTATGACGTTTTTACCCGAAACACATGTTTTAGACTAGTTTCGGGACTAGCCACAAACCCTATTTTCCACGAAGTCTAACTCCAAAAATACAATGACCCACAAGATGAAATTTGTACCACGGATACTTGAATATGTTTTCTCAATGTCCTATCAATTTCACGGTCTGATTCATTAAAAAAAAAACGTTATTGCGAAAATGGTGAGATGACCTGTAAATAACATACCTTAGAAAACATCATCAAAAGAATTTATCCTCCCTTGAATTTTGGCCTTCTTTACTTCACCTTCTCTCTAAAATTCGGCTTAGATATCCTTTGGTTACCTGAATCACCTATAGATATTCAATATTCTTAAGTTTCATATAAAATAAGAGAGACTTGCCTCTTATTTATACTTTCATGTAGCTTCCTCAAGGGGTTACCTTTTAACCATCTTAACCCACTTTCCTTATTTTAAGGTTAACCAACTTCTAACCACCTGTCCAATTAATAATTTATCCATGAAATTTATTATTTAAATAATTTATTTTGTATCCACTTTGACTTATAGTACACTCATCACTTCACTTTACCTCATAGTACACTCATCACTTCACTTTACCTCAAGGGGTTACCTTCTAACCATCTTAAACCACTTTCCTTATTTTAGGGATAACCCACTTCTAACCACTTGTCAACTTAGTAATTTTTCCATTAAATTTATTATTTAAATACTTTATTTTGTATTCACTTTGAATTATAGTACACTCATCACTTCAGTTTATTATTTACCTTCTAAAAATCTCTTAAACCACTTTGACTATTTTGACCTTTTGGGGATTCTAGATGACTCATGAGTGTTCTCCAACTTCACATGGCCATAACTCTCTAATCGTGAGGAGTTACATGATGTTCCACATACCACTATAAATGGAATTACATGTGCTATCCATCTAGAATAGTCTTGCCTTCAAATATATCAAAACTCATACCATTATCCATCAAACAAACATGGGTCCATTACCCAAACATGGGTTCTCAAACTTCTCATGGCCATAACTCTCTAACCGTGAGGAGTTATGTGACGTTCCACATACCAACGGAAATGAAATGACATGTATTATCCATATAGAATATTCTTACCTTAAAATATAATAAAACTCATACAATTATACACGAAACAACCTTGGGTCGATTACCAAAACCTTTGTGCTACCGGAATTCACTACCGGAATTTCTCCAAGGGTTGACATCAATCACTAAGGGTTGATATAAATCTAAAATATCACTCTCCAATGGTTGACATCAATGATAATAAAAAATCCATATGAACTATCCATCAACCTAAACCAACTGTCTAACAATATCCCCGCTTGGCATTGATGGCAACACCAACATTGATGGCAACACTTAGTCATGATAAAATTCATGCTTATACTCTTCATCAATGTTTCTATCTCTCCTCCTTTGACATCAATGGAAAATGGTATCTCCCTTTGGGGTTTCTCCCCTTGACTAAACTCTCATTGGGGTTGCTCCCCTTGTCTACGTGCCTTTTATTTTTCTTTGTGTTTATAAGCCCTTGATTACTCTCTTTCCCTTCATATGAATAATATCTCCGCCTTTGAAAAAAGGTATCACTCTAAAGTCATATCGCTCATTCTTCCCTTGTGACAATCGCTCCCCTTGGAACCATGCCTCTATGCTCTCTCCCCAAGCATTTACGTTTGCATATGATAAATATCTCCCCCTTTGTCCTATTTATGGTGCTTCCTCGTGTACATCTAAGATATATAAGATAAGCATTCAAAAGCATTCATTTTGGAGTAGAAATTACTCGGAGTCTCTAGTGAATATACTCAAAGGCTTCTCTTGGAAGCGGTTTTGTAAAGATGTATTCCACTTGTTCTTTTGTGCCCACATATTCAACTCTGATGTTCTTCTATGCAACCTATTCCCATAGAAAGTGATACTTTATTGGAATGTGATTTGTCTCAAAGGGCATCACCGGGTTCTTTGAGATACTGATGGCACTTGTATTATCACAATAGATTGGAATGGGATCATCATACTCAACCTCTATATTTTTCAGAGTTTGTTTCATCCATAGAACCTTTGTACAACATGTTGTTTTTTCAATATACTCTACCTTGGATGTAGATAAGGATATTGATGATTGTTTCTTGCTTAACCATGATAATAAACACTCACCCAAGTAGAATGTTTCTCCACTGGTTCTTTGTCAGTCGTCAATGCAACTTTCCCAATCTGCATATGTGTAGGCAATAAGTGATAGATCCTCTCCTTTTGGATACCATAATCCAAACTCTTGTGTTCCTTTGAGATATGATGCAGGAGCATCTCTCCACGTCAGCTAGTCGACCAGCCAGCCACGCCAACGAATTCAAATCGCACGCTAAAAGAGAGGCGCGACCTCATCTAAATTTGAATTCAATGTAATTTAAATGCTTAGGTTGTTGAGCCATAGAGTCGTGCCTTTGTGTAGGCATAGAGTAGATCGGCCATTAATGATTTTATGGATGAGATCTAGATCCGATAGTGGACTAGACAGCCCATTCAATGTAATTGAATAGGGTAGGTGAATCTGGAGGGAAGCGCTCAAAGAGCCCCCTCAGGTAAAACAGATTTGCAGATCTCATTTGGTAGAGTAGTTGTAGTTGTGTGAGGATCTGTGAGTAGAGAGCAGAAGAGAAGAGCCGAGACCTTGTTACATGCCATGCTCAAGAACACTTTGTAAATACAGGCATTTTCCATTTTAATACAAAGAGTAGTTTTTCCTACATTACTGTGTATGATATGGATGTCGATGTGTGTTCTTTATATGCTGTGAATGTATGCTAGGAATTTGAAGGTTGTTTTGATTTAAAGTGAAAGTCTTTGAGGTTTCATGCCAAGAGGGCGTGACAGAGTGCTGCGGACTCTGCATACCGGTGCATTGAAGCACTTCTGAAATCTGCGGAGTCAGACAAAGACGTGCTGCGGCACAAGAGTTGGGATCAACAACTCAGAAGAAAAATACCTTTGAGGTTGTTGAACACCTCAGGAGGCAAGGTTGTGTATGAGAACACAGTTGCAGACATAATCATTAATGATTCTGTGAAGCTCTACCAAGTGGGCATTGAAGCATATGCGCTGCGGTGCATTTGAGGAAGAACTTTGCTGAGAGTTTGAAGAAACCAGAATCTATGAGGAGTTCTGTGAATCTCTGCCAGGTGGGCATTGAACAAGTGCAGGGAGTGTGCGAAAGGAGAAATCAACTGTGAGTTCAGACGGAAGAACCATGTTGGCGGGCGAAATCGACCATCCGTCAACTGAGAGAGTGGAACCGGTCCGGGGTTGTCTAATAACCCAAGCCGTTTGGAATGAACCACCCTGATGGGTTTAGTGGCTCCGTTAGCCGATCTAAGGTCCTAGGAAAACCAAAGAGAAAACTAATCTAAACTAACTAATCTAACTAAAACTAACTAAAACAAAATAAACTAACTAACAATAAATAAAACAAAAAAATACTAAATAACAATAAAACAAACTAATACACTATTCTAATTAAAACTAACTACTAAAAAAACTAACTAATCTACTATTTCTATATATATAAACTACTAACTGAAATATAACTTATTCACAAAATATACAATATCTACAAAATACAGATTTAAATAAAACCTGGAAAACTCATTTGCTTTCTGCCCTAAGACAGAGAAATATATTTTTGTTGATTTTATAATTTTATAAGCAAGAAAAAGTTACTAAATTTAAACAATCTAATATACTACCTACACATATATCTAACTAAAATACTAGCAAATATACTAAACAGATAAACAACAAACATACCTGGAAATGCTTCAGATTTGTCCTATGTATAATGACTTCGAAGCTGGTCGGAGGAAGAAAACTCACACCGGATGATCCAGAAGCTTCGCGTAAATGATAAGCTGCAATGCTCTTTGAGTTTATTTACAGGACAAACAAGACATAAAAAATCATAACAATCATATGATTTATAAATCTCTGCAATAAGGTAAACCTGTTATGCAAAAAATTATACTTAATAATTCAATTAATGAAGAAGAGAAATCTGTCATTCACAAACCGAATCAAGTAATTGCTATGTTTTTTAAGTACCGGAAGAAATCAAATATGGATTATATTGATTAAATCATATCATTTGCAAAAGATTAAGATAGCTAAAGTAGTCATTAACCAAATGCAAATTGATACACATAAACAAGAAACAAAACATTGATATTATGAAAAGCTAAAGCTGTAACAGAACATCAATCTCTGTCTCAGTCTCTATTAAAATTCCATATCCTTGTTCTCCCACGAATGAGGATTCCTTATTACAAAAATAATAAGTATTTAAAGGTTTTTCCACAGGGTAAAACCTCCCTGTGGAAGTTATAAAACTGTTTACAAGAAATCTGGGATATATCCCAAAATTGTCTAAACTAGGAAACTAAATGAAACTAAAATATTTCAAATATCCTCTAAACTGTCCATCAAATCCAATGCAACTTCGAATTCACCTGAAACAGGTCAGAAATAGACAAGTTAGAGAGATATTTTATTAATAAACAATAAAAATCTAATTCTACAGACCTAGCTACAGAATCATCTGATTCTGTAGCTAGTCTAAATGAGATAAAAAATTAGAATCAGAATTGATTCAAAATCTTTTACAAGAATTAAATCCAATTATCTTCCAATAACCATTTTAAAATGAATCATTTGAGATTAAAATGATTTTATCATTCAACATTAAACAAGATAAAAAATGATTCAACTGAACACAGAGATAGGAATACTCTGTTGTTTTGTTACCACAAAATCGGGTCCACACAGTCATAATCGAAAAGTAATTAGTTTGTTTCATAGCCAATTGAAACTGATAATCAAACATATCGTATGAGATTGTTAAACAAAAGATACGACCCAATCCAACATAATCATTTTCCAATCGTTATAGTTGTAACGGTATAACGAAAGATTCATATCATTTAATTGAATACAAGGATAGAAATACTTTGTTTTCAATTATTGTCATAAGTAGGGTAAATGAAATCATATGTAACAGCATCATAATCGTTCTTCAACAAATCAAATCCATCTACTATGAAGCCGTTTTGATATTCAATCAAAAACAAAACAAATCACAAACCTTTCGTTACACCTGTGAATCAAATAGGATTATCACGATAACTATATAGCAAGTGTTTTAGGCTGTGAATGAATCGAAACGATAATTGACTCATAAAAAAATCATAATAGGATTAATCGAACATGATTTATTATAGATTTCGATCGTTGACCATTGCACAGTAAGCAAACAAGATCGATTAATTTTGATCACAATCGTTTCAATCAAACGAATCATATAAGGGTTTGACCAATTCATTTCACAAATCTAAAATACCGATCATCAATTATAATCTGAACTCAACTCATAGGACATACTTGCCAAATTAGAATAACAGCGAATCGATTAGCTAAGGTTTTCACATAGTTGTTATGATTCAGATTCATTTCCAATTCGGGCGCGAATGTTATGTGAGCGTAATGTTTTCATCAAAGAAACAGAGTCATTATCCTTATCCTGGAAATAGTCAAAGATATAACATCACACGACACAGTAACAAGTATCTTCCCGAAAACATTTACCAGCCATAGCATACCAATGATAATGAAACTGAATCCGAGCAAAATCATAACAATCAATCTTAATCAAACCGTTTACTGACCATAGCACATGGATCATAACCAAATCAAATACGAGCAATATTGTGTTCTAAACTGAATATGAAAAATTTCCTTTTCAAATCGGATACAAACCAATTCATTTGAAGGAAATCAATCAAACAAATTCAAACGAAGATCACTCAAATCCAATCAAATCTATTGATTTCTATACCGGGAATAATCAAATTGCATATCGAATTGAAATTTCCTTTTATTCAAAGCAAAGCTATATATAGAATGCATGCAATATAACAGAGCCATTCAAGATGTGAACATAACTGTTTAAAACTGAATTCAAATCATTAAATCAACTAGATTGTTTACAAAACAAAACGATGTCAAAACCATACCTGTGTAGTGACGAGGCTGCTTAATTATGCCATCTTGGAATTTACAACAACCGTGGCTGATTCCATGTTTTTAAACAGGATGGAGCCGGTTGTCTTTTGTTTCTTATCCACTGCTTGGAGCTTGGACTTTTGACTGGTTAACAATGCAATCTGATCTTCCAAAGATTGAATCCTTGACTGGAGTATAGGAACATCAATAAAATATCACTCTAACCACGAATTGCATTGGTCACAAGGTGACTGTGTGGGTTTAGACAGAGCAGGCGAGGGTTTGGGAAAATGGTCGAGGGTTTCACAAGGCAACTTAATGCCTGGGTAGTTAGGGTTGTCCTTTAGGCAGGGGGGTAGGTTTGATACAAAATCATATGAGGGTTCGACACACAAACCTTGGAAGTAGGGATATTCGCTAGCTAAAAAATGTTCCACTTCTGAATCAGAGTCCTCACTCAAGACGATAGGGTTTGGCTCAACAGGGGGTTTTGGCTTGTTTCTTGCCATTCTCGAAATGAGCTGGGCATTCCTTTTCCCTTTAGCGTTTGCAGTAGGACTTACCTTGGGATTTTTTGTCACAGGCTTAACAGTCTCAACACTCTTAGTCACAGTGTGGGGTAAGTCGATAGGAGGGTTGGCTGAGGGTTTAGGTAGTAGGAGGTGTAGGGGTAGAGGCAGTTCAGCCTTAGTCTCAGTTACCATAGGTTTATCAACCTGTATAGGTTCGATGTCTTCAAAGCCATTATGGGCGATGAAGGCCTTCCAACTATCACCAAGCAAACTCAACTGATAAACAACGATGAGATTTATAAGCCCATGATGAAACAGGCTGTTGTCAGCCTTGTGCCTTTTGTATTTTTTGGACATCTTATACAAGCTCCGATGAAAATAGAACGACATGTTTAGAGGATACCCTATAAAAATCATCAATAGACGCAGGTGATAGAGGAAGACTAACCCGTATCGACCTTCACAGGTCACAAACTGCTTGATTATCATTAATAAATCATGCCATCGTTGTTTAAGCATAGTCACGGGCATACCTCTATCACAGGAGGTGATTTTGCGATATTGAAACAACAATGTCCACGACACTTCCTCGACCTTGCAATTCTTAAATCAACGCTGTCCATAAGTAGATAACCCCGTAGCCGAGCTGATGAACTGTTCATCAATCTCTAACTGTACATCGCCTACCTTGGCTCGACAACCATCGAAGGTCATGGAAAACTGTCGAGCTACGCAAAGGTTAAAACCCTCAAAATGTTTCACGAAGGTAAGCCATCCACTGTCTGCCAAATCTTGGCGGGCATTATCAAACATCAACAGGGATTGAATGCCATTGGGTTCAACTCGCACGACTGGTGCCATGGAGCCGAATGCATGGTAAGGGAAGGGTTCAAATTAACCAACACACAGTAACAGAGCTACCTGAACCAACAACAATGAACGAGCAAAGGGGTAAGCATTAATGCGCGCATGTGAATGTGGTGGAGTCTGCCATGCAAAATATTGATTATCCAAGTACAACCGCCAATTTCATAGCTGTTTACTCCATAATAATAGTTCAACCATTAAATCATGTGTAAAACCAATAAAATGCAATGTGCATACCAATGCGTGCAAGTGTTATACCATAATGTTGACAAATCTGACATATAAATCAAAACCCAAAGTCAACTATACACCAATGTATATAATCAAAAGTTTAACCAAAGTGCCAAACGGTATTCATATAGTTGACAAGCCAAAATTTACTAAAAGATGATCATAAGGATTATATCATATATATATAAAAACTTAATCAAAACCCCTATGCATAGAATCAATGATCAGGCAAGTCATATAAGTGTAAATCCAAATGCTCAATGTCTTACAAACTCAATAAAATCAAGTTATGCAATCAATATAAGAATGTCCAATGAGCATAGTTCGAAAGTCCTTCTAGCCACATAACGATAAACAAAAGGTATGTCGAGTAGGCATATCAATAAAAAGATCATGATAGTTCATATAATGATCGAAATGTGACTTCGAAAGGAGAAGTTTTCATGCTTACAGTCGTGAAAACTTAATGAAGACAAATGTGCAAATGTCACGAAAAATGTAAATGTCGTCTATTCGAGAAATGCGACGAAAAACTTGATGCTTGGAAGACATAGGTGTAGGCAGCTTATAGGATAATAAAAAAATGTGAATTGGCTGCCAACATCTTTCTATAACAATTATGCTTCATCGAGAAGATAACACATGAAGAAACAAACACTTGTGTGTCAATATTTTGATCCATCAAGCAAGACATGAAAGTAGCACCAAAATCATGATATAAACACCAACCATGACCATCCACCAAGAAGAGAAGTGACCAAGATGTCCCCATCAAATGATCAAAAACCAAGGAGAGAAGTTCCATGAAGTTGTATATCAACAAGTCCATCAAGATATCCAACATTAAACTCCACCAATGTGATGCAAATCACAATGTGGAACCTCATAAAATATGAGGTGTAACAAGATCTAAAGTTAATTCGTGTGTAATTCGAGGGATTCCTCTTGCCAAACTAGATGTTGTGAAACTGGATAATTGTCACTTTATTTATGACTGCACCTAAGGAGTTTCCCTTAGAGTGTACTAAAATGAAACTTATTGATCTTGACAAGCCATTTGGTAAAATTGTGAACACAAAAGTGAATATTGGAAATAATCACAACCAACGTTTTGTTGAATTTGTAAGTGTTTCCCTACTGATAGATTCTCTTTTTGTTTGTATAATTTTTTATTTACCATGGATTTGAGGCATTCATTGAATTATTAACTTTGTCTAGAATGGAATCTCTCATAAGTCTATTTGGAAACCATGCCTTAAACATTGTAGAAAAAACAATACCCACTCAGACATGGACTTCCATGAGGTCATGAAATGAGTTATTTTAATGGGATATAAATATCGTTACCATTAATCAAGTGAGAATAATTTTGAGACATGTTCTGCCCCACCGAATGCAGAGTAGTGATATGCAGACTTGGTGTTACAGAAGAGTACCTCTATGTGGTATTATATAATTTTTCTAAACTAACCTACCCTCATACATAAAATTGCATAATTGAGTATATGATATGTTGAGACACTACTTCCATATAAATCCATGATCAATTGTTAATAACTTTCTCTTAGGCAATGCAAAACTCTCTCTCTCTCTCTCTCTCTCTCTCTCTTTCTAAGGCTATCTTCAACACATCAATGTACTCCATTAGCACATGGTGTTACCCTAACTTGATATCAATGTTACTAATAAACATGGGGCACTTGATTCAATTGAGAATATCATCAATCTAGAGGATTAGATATTAGTTATTGACTCTGATTTTGTCTAGGGATCTATAATAAGTCATGATGCCTGATTTTTCTTCTCAAGTAACATAATCAATCTCTTACAAAGTGAATTATGAAAAAAGATGGAATATCCTTGTGGGTTTTAATGAAAAACATGTGCAATATATGTTCTTCATATATTTTATTATAAGAAATTGTATTTCCTCATGACCTATAGGAATATTTTCCTATATAGTAATATTTTCTCTTAGTTTTGATTATAGTTGTGATGCCTTAGAGGTGTATTTGAATCAATCCATTTCATTGGTTCATATTATGCTTCATCATCTGAACTAGTTAAAGCATGGGGTGAAATTGTCTACTTTCAAATCTCTATTAAAATACTGTAATCATTTCTCTTAGTTTTGATTATAGTTTTGATTCCTTAGAGGTTAATTTGAATCAAGCCATTTCAATGGTTTCATATTATTCTTCATCATCTGAGCCAACTCAGGTAGCAATAAATTTGTCTACCTTAAATTCTCCAATAAACAAGAAATTGTCAACAACAAGAACACTAGGGATGTTTCCATTTCTATTGGTGACATTTGAGGCACTAGAGGCTAGTGATGTCAACATTGATGTTCTTGTTTGGTAATTCTTTAAAACTTTCCTTTAATTTTATTTAATGGTCATAAAAACATATATTAGTTTTTTTTGACGTTCCCTTTCCCCTGCTTTGTGGGTATGCTAGTTATAGTTTTTTCACAATTATAGTTTCATGTTAAATATTTAGTAAATGTTTTCAAGATCTTTGATTAATTTATTATAATCCACAATATTTGTAAATATATTTATTTCCTAAATCCATGTGCCATTCATATTTTTGTTGAAGTTAACTAGTCAATTATTAGTTAAAAAATAACCATTCTACCTCTATGCCAGCATGAGACCTTCATTTATTATTAACAATAATGAAATTCAGCCAGAGAAAACAATTCTCAAGTACATGTAAAGCATTGAGCTAGAGAAGAAGAATTATTACAAGGAAACTAAAGGTAGACTCACAATACAGAGTGAATCATGATGTGTGGGTTAATGTTATGGATGTTAGTTTCATCCTGTTATCACTCAAATGTGCACCATTAAAATTTTAGCTCCTTCACCAATTTGCACCAAATTTAAAAAAAATATTTGAATCTTTTGTCATTCTAATATCCTCCAATTTCTTTCATGATTCTTGATGAGCTCTTACGGTTGGTTTTTTTCCAAACATCTCGTGATCATTGTCCTGGTCTGTATTATAAATTTTAGAGTTCCTATCATAGTCTTCCCAAGAAACACAACTTATTAATACTTTTTATCCTTCTAAGACCTCATTTATTCAAATGGATTTGCATTTGTTTTGATTGCCAAAGCTGTATTATAGCAATTATTATGTTTTAAAATCATAATAACTATCCAATTCCTTTATAAATAGTAGTTCATACTTACAAAAAAGGATTTGAGAAGCATGGGACGAAATGCAAAGATCAAGTTCTTTGTTTTCCAATTGCGATAAAGCTGTAAATGCTCACTTCCTTTGGAATTCTCCACAAGGAAAACAAGCTAGAAATTTATGGCAAGATATGTTATTTCCATTGTGTTTATCAATCAATATCTTAAAAATACAATATGTTTTCTTGTTGATAGTTACAAACATAATAGTGGCATAATACATGGGTGAAGTCTTGACAAATCCCATTGCTGGATTTTATATGAATCGATATGTTTTGTGTGTTTCATTAGGGTGACTATTGTAGGTGAATCCCCCTGCCGAAAATACGAGGGTCGATTCCTGACATCTCTTCATATGACAAGGAAAATACATCTCATAATTCCATGAAGAGTTCTATGTAGATCAGGATTTCTTCTAGTGAAAAATCCGTACCGATATGTACATTTTCAACCTTACCATGAGTACAAGAGATATCGATCGTGACGGTAGGAGAGATACTCACCATATTTCCTTCAACATAAATGTTGTGCGTATCAAGTGGAACTACGACGTGACTGACTGTCTCGCTCAAAGTAGATCGAAAGTCATCTTGTTCGATTCTAGCAAGCTCTGGGAGAAAGTAAGAGTGATGATGCAAATCATCCCAAGGTTTGTTAGAACCATTCATGGCTTCGATGATAGCTTCCTCCGAGGGAAAAGACATATTGAGGAAGTCATGTGAACAAGACGATGAAGTGGCCCACACGGGATTAAGAATAGGATTCTCTTCGTCCGTGGGCGAGGTGATAGGATCGGGATTGGCGAAAGAGTCAAGAAAAACGTGGTACACAATCTCCGCTGTCGATAGTGGCATGGCCATTCCAGCACGCGAATGACCTTCATAAGACAAAGTTGAGGAAGGTAGGGTCCAAGGATCGTTAAAATAGGAAGTGAATAAAGGAACATACCTCTATGACGAAACAAGCCTACTAGACATGGCATAAACATAGTGAATCAATGCCATGAAGTAGAAGGTACCCATAAGGGATGAATACACTCTGACACTGATATTCTTAGTTTCCGGTTGAGAATTGTCGACCACAGGGCTTGACGGTCCAACAGATGCATTGGGGCTAGCATACACAAAGGATAATTGGTTGACCATCACGATATTCCCATCGTGAGGAAAACAAATAGTGCGAAAGACAGTCAATACAATGACAATCATAACATAAGTCCAATTGCGTCCTAGTAACAAGTTATAATCAAGGGGTACATCAACCACCTCAAAATCCACCTCTATCTTCTTCCCACATAACTGGAATGGAAAGGAAAGAATAATATCATGAGGGTTGTAAGGAACGACCATTAAAAGTAGTCAACATGGTTGACGATTGAGAGAGAGTCAAAGAGCTGAGAGCTTTCCAACAGATTAGGGACATCAGACACGTAGCAGTGCCTTTATCAACAACCACATGTTTGATGGTATATTTTGAGTACCCAATGTGGATTTGGAATGCCACATGGTAAGGAAAGCGAGGCTTCACATCTGTGACGTCAAAATTGATAAATTTCGAGCCACTGGGGTCTAGAGATCCTAACGCAGAGAACAAGGCATTCCTCTATGAAGGACACGTATGGAGTACCTCCAGAGACAACATCGCACAAGGGGATTGATTCAAGTCCTCAAAAATAGAGTAATTATAGGTGACTATAGAATTTTCATTTTGGGTAGAGTGCTTGATTACTCCTTTCAAAATACGGGGTGGTGGCTCTAGTTTTTCGATCTGCAAGTGTGTCTCCAGAGGACGAGGAACAAATTCTAGATCACGTACAGTCTGTGAAGAACTGTAATTGTGAGACTGGGTGGCTACATTAACCTGGGAATTGACCATATTGATACACAAATAGTCATCGTCTTGTGTCGGTGGGTTTTGACTTCCACTGGCCATATTTCTTACATTTGAGGAGCTCGAGGCCATGTGTTGGTTATGTGGGAAAGGATTCGTCAGCACGAGGGGAAGTAGAGATCAGAGCCTCGTAGCTTCCACAAGTTTGGGGCATAAATTAGTAATATGATCATATGTACAAAGATTACAGGGAAATTTCACCTTACGCCTTTCTTTCTTTCCCTCACCAACATCATTATTCATCTTCTCTTTATTACCATTGTCCTTGGGTTTATTATTATTCTTCCCACCCTTACGATTATTATTACATCCTTTCTTCTTATTCCCTCTTGTTTGTTGGTTACCATTTGGGTTGGTCGATGATTGCACGGAATGTACATCCGCCGACTGAGTGGGATTGGAATACATAGACGAAGTTGTCCCTCCTGCAAACTGGTTTAGAGACAAATCTTTCAAATGGCTTGTCACCGAGTCTGTGGATTTTACATTGGTGGAGCCTACAATGCCATTGGAATGATGTCCAGGCTTTTGTCTAGGTTCATAGTTTGACCTCGATGCATCCGAAAGAATCAGGTATAACATCCCTGACTGAGTGTATATAATATCTAATTGTTAGGCTTTGAATATTTCTTCTTCCTCAGAAGTAACCCCGGATGTCGCAACATCCTTCAAGATAGGAGGCTGCAATGACTTAAGGAACCATTCTAACAGGAAATATGGGGGAATGTAGGTATTTATCAACCTCTTTCATCTATGCCACTCGTGGACGTGGTTCAAGATATGAGTGGCGGTGTCCTGGAATAAAGTCGAGAGAAGTTCTTGGCCAACATCGTAACAAACTAACAACTGGAAGTGGTTAAGCAAGATTAGAACCATCTGAATAAAGGTCCCATATGCCCCCTAGGTAGCTAGATATACCATTTCATAGCAACCCCAATGAGGGTGGGTTGAAATAATCTTAACTGAATGGAATCACCATTAAGGGAATTCGAAGAGCACCATAGGTGAAAGGTGGTGACGTGATTACTGAGATCCTCACCATTCTTACCTTCGAATTTTGGAATGTTCGAAGGAAGCTTGGTGGGGATAGGAGGCCATGTAGGATCATGAAACATAGGGTTGTTCTTCAACTTAGACAATTATGGCAGATTAAGCATGGCCAAAAAAGGGAGACATGGTTGCGACATCTGGCCCAAAGCTTCCTGGAAAGATTGTGTTTGGGGAACTGCAACCCATCCAGAGTTTTGGTAAGCACCATGGCCCTATATAGGATTGTAAAACCCTCCTCCAGGATGATTCATAAGAGGTTAGTTGGGCATCATTCCAGTAGGAATGTTCTTATGGGGGTTATAAACATTGCCCCCAACCGGAGTGGCTTCGAGTTGGGGGTTTCCCAAGGCGTGAAACTGACCTCCTACGGGTGTGAATTCGAATGATAAAGGTGGATTCATCATGAAAAATATGTTGGTCAGAATCGAGACTGAGGAGGTGAGGGTATAGGACGAAACTTGAGCAGAAGATTGTCCGACAGGTTGGTTGCTCCACCCAAAATCACTAGGATTAGACCCGGGGTTAAAAGAAGGAATTCCTCCCATAGCAGGAGTCATTTGAGGGATCTGAGAGCCATCAAATGAGAATGGAGAATAAGGAGGAGTTATGCCCCAAAGTCTAATGCTAGCATTAGGTCCAACAACTGGGATGAAGTTTGAAAACTGCGTAGTAAAATTTGACATACAATAGAAAAAAGTACTAGAGGCCATAGGGGTGGACTGAGCATTATAGCCTGATGAGTGACCAAGAGACCCAAATGGGTTCATGGCAATAGGTTGAGCATTGACTATAGGATGAGCAACATTGATGATAGGTGCCTTTGGCACTACAACCATTGTGGTTGAGGGAGTTGAAGGGGTGCCATTAACTTAGTAGGTGTGGGAGTTGAAGGGCTCCTAGTATTCTGATGACTCATTTCAGTACTCATCCTTGTAGAATCACAAGTCTGAAAAATAGAGGTGTGTGTACCACATATAATAACTCAACGCCTTTTATAAGTCAAAGACTCGAAATCCAGTGGTAATTGTAACAAACGGCGAGACTAGATGGGAATTTGGCCCGACTCCACCATGAATTAAGACTCAGGATATAAAAACAAATCCTAAGGCCAACTAGTAATCGAAGAGCACACCAAAAATAGTCAAACGTCCAATATGCACACAAATGAGATAAAGTGGCTGAAAGGGGCCTCCCCCCCTAAATTAGGTATGCCTCACCCAAGAGGGGCTTATGACTCCCTGCTAAAGATCAGAGGTAACATAATCAGTTATAAGGGCCCTCGTGGGCTTAGCAACTAGTCGTTGAAATCCCCTCGGAGAGGTAATGCTTCATAAAGGCTGTGTGTTGTCTGACCCTTATCTGACCCAGGGTACTTACAAAATAATCCCTGCAAGTAACATATGTGGAACCTAAGTCAAGCAACTAAGAAACCACTATATAACCGATGCACATGAGAGTAGTCATAAGTCAGGTCCACCATATGGGCAAGGTAGCAAAGCCTGAAACCTTGAAAGCACAACCTCTCATGGAGGTAAGGGCGCTAGAAAGATCCCCATATATGAATATATCCCCAGAAATATCTTTGACGCTAAGAAGGTATCGAGGGGATATCCCTTCAACCAACCTCGCATGACCTCGTGATTAACTTCGGTGTAAGTAGAGCCTCCTGATATTATCAATTATACAATGGATTTCTCCACTCCCTTAGTCAGACACGTATGTTGATTTAATAGCCTTGGAGAAGTTTACTCACAAAATCCTATTCCAAGGCACTAAATCCTAAGCTAGTTTGTGCACCCTAGAAAATAAAATCGTTACCAATCAATTTTAAATTATAGCGCTAATTTTAATGGATGTGCTTACTCAAAAGGTGTGGTTGTGAAACTAGTGATGTTACGACTCAACAAGTAAAGTAAATATGAATACAATGCAAAGTCCTAACTTCAATTTTAAATGAATGATATGCTTCTTAACAACAATGCAATTTTCAATTCAATTATGCAATTATGAATACAAATGAAATCTTTCTTTACATGCACTAAGATAAATGACAAAAACTCAAAAGATCAAAATTCCAATCAATGTAAAATGCCTAATGTTTTTCTATTTTCAATATAAGAAAAATGAAAATGCATGGACCGAACAACATCTTGATATATAAAGACTCTACTGTGTATAGAAAGAGACAACTCAAGTAGGATACCAAGGAGAAAAACAACTAGCCCAATGTACAAGGACAATCAAAATGAAAGATGACGAGAAAGGCTCCGCCCAAAAATTTAACCAAAGACAGGTTTCCTATCATCCCACTGACACTTAACAGTCACTACATAGACCCAATAAGACTCAGAAATCATCAAAACCTACCCAAAAACCTCTAAACCCAGAAAATAAGAAAAATAGGTTGATGTACATGATTGTTCAAGGGAAATGCGTGTATGTATGCAACTTGCATAAGGACAACACGCATATGTACGCGACTGCCAAGCAAAAACCCGCGTATATGTGTGAAAAACATAGCTAGGCTAAGGAGAAGGGTGAAAGACTCATACCCAAAGTGAACAGAGGATGTCGAGCAATGGTACGACAAGAAACACAATATGAACGAGAGCAATCTAAGGAGAAAAACACTCCAAACCCAAAGACAGAAGATTCAATTCCCATTATGGTCGCCAATTCTGTTACGAGGAAAATATCTCTATGGCTAGGGGCAAACCACAACAGACGGAAATGACTACAGAAATAAAATCTATTCTCAAGTATGCTATTTAAACAAATATGCTAGCAAGACAAGATAAAAGGCCTACCTCATCCAGACGTTCGATGAAATCCACCATTGAGCACTTGACCTAAAGCAATATACCTGCAACTAGACCTCAACAACCAAGAAAAGAAAGCATATGGTGATAATATATGATGTTAACACATTCAATAGTATAATCCATTAACATTCATAAGAAATATTCCCATGGAATAATAATTCAAATATTTCCAAGATATCAATTGGATGATAAAAGACTATTTCTATTAAGATGTAATCAACATAAGTGAATAAGTTAGATACTTTCGTGTCGGCACGGTTCAAAACCGAGAAACTAAGTTCCTTCCAGTTGGGCCTCCACCACTTCAATACTCCACCAAAGGCAAGCTCATAGAAGAGAGACAATGAAGTTCTCAATCAATAAGGGAAGAGCTTGGGGGCTGAACACTGTGTTCAGAATTAAAGGACAAAGGGATGCAAAATCAATGTGAAGTGAATAATTCCTCCAGAGTAACTTTTCTCTCAAAGATGAATTCTTTCTCCTCTTTTCCATAGCTTAGAATTGGTCCATTTATAGCCTTCAAATGGAACTGAAGGGTCGAATCAGAACATTTCCAGTATATGGAAGGCCAAGGATCATTGATCTCCTATCATGACATGGAAACCCTACACCATATTTCAATTCCGAGCACATTTCTCTATGTACGTGGGCTGTAGTGGTGCAACCTGTGTATACTCATGCTATATAGTAGGCAGGGTGTGTATATGTGGAAAAAATGTATTTTTAGCTCTAGGATTTGCAAAAAGGGATGAAAACACTGCATAGGGAAATGGAAAAAGGACTTCTGTGCAATATTGCATGGGGTGAGGCAAATCTTTCTATAACAATTATGCTCCATCGAGAAGATAACACACGAAGAAACAAACACTTGTGTGTCAATATTTTGATCCATCAAGCAAGACATGAAAGTAGCACCAAAATCATGATATAAACACTAACCATGACCATCCACCAAGAAGAGAAGTGACCAAGATGTCCCCATCAAATGATCAAAAACCAAGGAGAGAAGTTCCATTAAGTTGTATATCAACAAGTCCATCAAGATATTCAACATTAAACTCCACCAATGTGATGAAAATCACAATGTGGAACCTCATACAATATGAGGTGTAACAAGATCTAAAGTAAATTTGGGTGTAATTCGAGGGATTCCTCTCACCAAACTAGATGTTGGGAAACTGTATAATTGTCACTTTGTTTATGACTGCACCTAAGTATTTTCCCTCAGAGTGTACTAAAATGAAACTTATTTATCTTGACAAGCCATTTGGTAAAATTGTGAACACAAAAGTGAATGTTGGAAATAATCACAACCAATGTTTTGTTGAATTTGTAAGTGTTTCTCTGTTGATAGATTCTCTTTTTGTTTGTATAATTTTTTATTTACCATGGATTTGAGGCATTCATTGAATTATTAACTTTGTCTAGAATGGAAGCTCTCATAAGTCTATTTGGAAACCATGCCTTAAACATTTTAGAAAAAACAATACCCACTCAGACATGGACTTCCATGAGGTCATGAAATGAGTTATTTTAATGGGATATAAATAACGTTACCATTAATCAAGTGAGAATAATTTTGAGACATGTTCTACCCCACCAAATGCAGAGTAGTGGTATGCAGACTTGGTGTTACAGAAGAGTACCTCTATGTGGTATTATATAATTTTGCTAAACTAACATACCCTCATACATAAACTTGAATAATTGAGTATATGATATGTTGAGACACTACTTCCATATAGATCCATGATCAATGGTTACATAACTTTCTCTTAGGCAATGAAAATCTTTTTCTCTCTCTCTCTCTCTCTCTCTCTCTCTCTCTCTCTAAGGCTATATTCAACACATCAATTTACTCCATTAGCACATGGTGTTACCCTAACTTGATATCAATGTTACTAATAAACACGGGGCACTTGATTCAATTGAGAAGATCATCAATCTAGAGGATTAGATATGAGTTATTGACTCTGATTTTGTCTAGGGATCTATAATAGGTCATGATGCTTGATTTTTCTTCTGAAGTGACATAATCAATCTCTCACAAAGTGAATTATGAAAACACATGGAATATCCTTGTGGGTTTTAATGAAAAATATGTGCAATATATGTTCTTGATATATTTTATTATAAGAAATTGTATTTCCTCATGACATATAGGAATGTTTTATCTTAGTTTTGATTATAGTTGTGATGCTTTAGAGGTGTATTTGAATCAAACCATATCATTGGTTCATATTATGCTTCATCATCTGAACTAGCTAAAGCATGGGGTGAAATTGTCTACTTTCAAATCTCTATTAAAATACTGTAATCATTTCTCTTAGTTTTGATTCCTTAGAGGTTAATTTGAATCAATCCATTTCAATGGTTTCATATTATTCTTCATCATCTGAGCCAACTCAGGTAGAAATAAATTTGTGTACCTTAAATTCTCCAATAAACAAGAAATTGTCAACAACAAGAACACTAGGGATGTTGCCATTTCTATTGGTGACGTTTGAGGCACTAGAGGCTAGTGATGTCCACATTGATGTTCTTATTTGGTAATTATTTAAAACTTTCCTTTACTTTTATTTAATGGTCATAAAAACATATATTAGTTTTTTTGACATTTTCTTTCCCCTGCTTTGTGGGTATGCTAGTTATATTTTGTTCACAATTATAGTTTCATGTTAAATATTTAGTAAACGTTTTCAAGAGCTTTGATTAATTTCTTATAATCCACAATATTTGTAAATATATTTATTTCCTAAATCCATATGCCATTCATATTTTTGTTGAAGTTAACTAGTTAATTATTAGTTAAAAAATAACCATTCTACCTCTATGCCAACATGAGACCTTCATTTATTATTAACAATAATGAAATTCAGCCAGAGAAAACAATTCTCAAGTACATGTAAAGCATTGAGCTGGAGAAGAAGAATTATTACAAGGAAACTAAAGGTAGACTCACAATACAGAGTGAATCATGATGTGTGGGTTAATGTTATGGATGTTAGTTTAATTCTGTTATCACTCAAATGCACACCATTAAAATTTTTGCTCCTTGACCAATTTGCACCAAATTTAGAAAAAATATTTGAATCTTTTGTCGTTTCAATATCCTCCAATTTCTTTCATCATTCTTGATGAGCTCTTACTGTTGGTTTTTTTCCAAACATCTTGTGGTCATTGTCCTGGTCTGCATTATAAATGTTAGAGTTCCTATCATAGTCTTCCCAAGAAAGACAACTTATTAATACTTTTTATCCTCCCAAGACCTCATTTATTCAAATGGATTTGCATTTGTTTTGATTGCCAAAGATGTATTATAGCAATTATTATGTTTTAAAATCATAATAACTACCCATTTCCTTTATAAGTAGTAGTTCATACTTACAAAAAAGGATTTGAGAAGCATGGGACGAAATGCAAAGCTCAAGTTATTTTTTTTCCAATTGGGATAAAGTTGTAAATGCTCACTTCCTTTGGAATTCTCCACAAGAAAAATAGGCTAGAAATTTATGGCAAGAGATGTTATTTCCATTGTGTTTATCAGTCAATATATTAAAAATACGATATGTTTTATTGTTGATAGTTACAAACATAATAGTGGCAGAATACATGCGTTAAGTCTTGACAAATCCCATTGCTGGATTTTATATGAATCGAGATGTTTTGTGTGTTTCATTGGGGTGACTGTTGTAGGTGAATCCCCCTGCAGACAAGTGGATTCCCTCTTGGTCTCTAGACTCTGAAGGCCAAGACAGAAAGTGCTTAACATGGAAACTGACTTCCTTTTAGATCTAATCAAGCTAATCAATGAAAGAGAAGGAGAAAGATATGTACCTTATTAGTGACATTTGTTCTTGCAAAGTCCAGGTTGAGCTTCGATCCTGAGCTCCCTGATAGGTCCTATAAAACAAACAAAGGTACAAAATAATTCCTACTCTACTAAGATTAGCTCAAACATAGATCCATCTACTATAGACAAACTTATATGGAATAAGCATAAGTTTGAAAGAAACAGGCCAAGCATTGATTATTAATGAGAACAAGTAAAAGTACTTACAATCCTTTGAATGAAGGCGCAACAAATTATTCCAGTTCTCCTTGTCCAACCCCTTTGCTCAAGCATTCTACACTGATTTCTTTGATGACATCTCACTCATGAGATCATAAGTTGGATGCAATTCTCAAACTCTATTGTACCTGTCACCATGAGAAGGCCTACTTATATAACCTTGGAGAGGTCCAACTACTTGAGATATCTTTGGGATGAGTTGAGGATTCCTCTCCTTCAGTTGAGGATCTCCCCTAAGATCATGCCTTGACCATCTATTTAAATCCAACTACCTTAAGGAATTGAGGGATTCTTCCCTTATTTGCCTCAACAAACTTAGAATTTGCTAAAAAAAGGGTAGCGCTCCCCCAAAAGGGTGCACAGGGCACTCAAAAACTCCCCCAATGAGGCTCAGGGAGCACCAACACTCTCTGACAGTGGATAGGGGAGCACTCCTCTCCAAAATTCATTTTTTGAGTGGTTTTTCCAATGGCAAAAGGCTTGTACTTCCTGTCAACTGATTTCTCTTCTTCCAAACTAGCCTTTGAGGTGTCTTAAGTGTCTTTGTGATGTCATTAGGGGCATGACATAGGCAAGATGGAAGTATGATGTTTGTGAAACTTGCAATACTTATAGTCAAGATGTGACACTTGTGGACAAGATGTGACACTTACAACACTCATAATGATGACACTTGCGACACTATCAAAGTGAGTCATTTTGAGGTGTAATAGTGACTAGGATGCTTGTTGCAAGAAATCCTTTTATGTATACAAAGGAATGAAGATCAAGCATGCATTCTGAGGTATATCATAAAAGATTCGTTTTCTTTGAACACTCCAAAAGAAATCAAGCATGCAAGAGGTGGAAAACAAAATTCCTTGAAGTTTCATTTTGCAACTTTGTTGGGCACTTGTTGGACTGATAAGGTGGGGATTTTACTTCATCAATACAATGATTATTTGTTAGATATCTTCAGGTGGTATTTGAAGAATTTGTTCTAAGAGGGTAATGCATGCTTGTTGTAGCTATGATCATACAATGATGATATAATCACCTATAGAGGTCTCCTACAACATTATGTGATCACCAAGTATCAATGAGTTCATGGGATGAAAACAGGACATAGAGGATTTGAATAAACCTTAGTCTTTCTTCCATAACATTTCCAACTTTTCAAGCATCCAAAAAGGAACAAAACAGAGTACACAACCAGTTTGCAGTGCAAAGACAAAGTGATTCACCAGAAAGAATATTTTGTGTGGTAATTTAAGTGACTATTGTGACCTATGCTGAGCATGCCTCATTGATTAAGAAGTGCACTCCAATTTTAAATACTAAGGATGCAAAGAAGAACATTGGTTCTTTGGTTTTAATTGTAAACAAGCATTGAGAACTAACAAATAGAGGCATTGTGAACACACAAACAAAAGCGTTGTGAACTCATTTCTTGTAGCATCTACTTCTAAGGATTTGATCGTAAATATAAAACAGTGATGTGAGTTTCTTTGAAAGTGTTTGTGGAGGAAAATGATATCCTTGTTGGCTTGCTGACCAAATTTCTGTTGGCATGTTTTACAGACAGCGAATGCTTGTCATTGATGGCAAGTACAACAATGATGATGGCTTCAGTACAGGTATAATGTGCCAGGCGGGAACGAGAAGTATTTTGGGAAGATGCAACAGAGCAATCTCGTGAAGACCAGAAGAGATAATGCATAGGTGCATGCAGAGTGAAGAGTATGCATGTTTGTCATTGATGGCAAAGATCACGACGAACAACACAGCGATGATCGCATGGCAAGATCATAAGCTAAATTCCATTTCAGAGTTTTGGATACCGGGAGCTGGAGGAGTCAAGGAAGCAACTCACGACAGGAACATGTGAAATGTGAAACCCCAAAATCCTGAAACAGTCACATCAACCATAGTTTCAGATACCGGGAGTTGGAGGAGTCAAGAGTTGAGACTCTTCATCATAGGTGTCCGAAAATGCCTAAATGCGAAACACCAAAATCCAGAAACATGCACATCATCCAGAGTTTTGGATACCAGGAGTTGTAGGAATCAAGAGTCAAGACTCTTCATCATAGGAGTCCCAAAGTGCTGAAATGCGAAACGCCGAAAATCCCAAAAAAGGCACATCAACCGGAGTTTCAGATATCGAGAGTTGGAGGAGTCAAGAGTTGAGACTCTTCATCACAGAAGTCCTGAAGTGGCGAAATACGAAATGCCGAAAATCCTGAAACATGCACATAAAGTGGAGTTTTAGATACCGGGAGTTGGAGGAGTCAAGCGTCAAGATAACTCTTCACCATAGGAATGCCAAAATGCCAAAATGTTGAATTGTGAAATGGTGAAATAAGCGCGAGACCCATCATTTATAATCCAACGGTGCAGGTTAATCAAGAATATGATCGAAGGGCTATTGTTTCTCTTCACAGTTAATCGATCAGTGGCGATTTAGTTGCTGATACGGTTTTTTGGAGGTTCACAGTGTAACTACTAGAAACGACTGATTGTTTCTACTAGAGGACTAGAAGAGACTTGCAAAATAATGAGGCTTGCAAAATAGAGGTTGTAGCCTCATTATGAGTTGGTTCTCATAAGTATGATAATGTACAGAATGTAAAC
>SNQJ01S0146615.1:5672-29555 GCA_010110895.2 Picea sitchensis
ATATACACCATCATATTTAAATATCCTTTAAATTCGATGGTATATATCCCAAAATATGCAACATTAAATGCACTACTGCGGAGTGCATATTGCTAGCCCAATATTAGTGTCCAACTAAGAATCACTAACCCTAAGCCCAAGATCCAAATTAGTCAGCCCAATCATCTTCTATTGTTAACACGTCATTGTTGTTAACCAAGATGTAGAAATGTACGTGGAAAATCTAAGGGCTATGTGGGTTTGGGTATCCAACATTTAAGACAATTCATATTGCACATAGGTGAATGAATTTGAGTATTTCTATTATCTCAATCTTGCAAAACTAGTAAACAATGAGTTTACCTCCATCATAAAAATGAAAGTGACATGTTTCTTTACTCGAAGAGAATGTTCCTTGCATCTTACAATAATAAATGAATTTTGGGTGTATGCACATAAAATTTATCAAAATTTTGTAGTGTGGTAATTTATTTATTTATTAAATAAGTACATTAATGATTTGGTTAATATGAGATTGGAAAATCCTAAAGTTGCATTAATTCATTCATTAATTAGAAAATTATTTGAGTAAGTAAGAGTTTACATATATTTAAAGATTGAGCAATTTATTAATTAATTAGAAGATATACTTGAATATGAGTGACCCAAATATTTTTTGGACTTTGCCTTGTCAATATATATAAGTTGATCACATTATTTTATATTCTAAAAAATGAAATAATTATTTTTTCAAGGAATTACTGGATTGAGAATTGCAAGCTACATATACAAAAAAGTAGATTTCATGACTGTAACATTAATCAACTAAATTGATAGAAAAATGAAGTCTGTAAAAATGAAAATTTAAAAATGATTAACCAAATAATATATATATATATATATATATATATATATATATATGGACTATAATAATTATAACACTATAATAAAATAAAGTAACATAGATCCATGTTAACCTTGAATCTCTTAAGCATAGATAGAATCCAATAGTCTAAATGTGTTATGAATTAGCCCTTTTTTGGTCGCTCAAAATACAAGAGGGTAGAAATCTAGCATGAATAATTTTGGATTATGGAATTGCATATATAAGATTGTATAATCCAATTGTAGTAGGGATATTCGATGGTGTTGTATTTATTTCGACATTAAAAACAACAATTTCATCAATTAATGTTAAATCAGAAAAGGTCAAAAGCTCAGAAAATTTTAGCCTTCTTCTTGATACAATTAAATCTGTATTTCTTTTGATCTATCTTGACACTTATTAAATCTAGTATTAATATGAATCTATATTAATAATCCATTAAAACTCATTCTTGAAAAAAAAAAATATAATACTACCATTCAACTCTCAAAATCCTACTCCGATAGAAATATAAATGTATGTATTCAATATGCCCATTGTTACCAACTTCATTGAAACTACTATCCACTATTTACTTTTCTTTTAATATAACTACCAAATTATTTTAATTAAAAATAATTGAATACCATGTCAATACATCGCTTTTTATTGAGGGTATTACTTTGAATTTTGTACGTAATTGAAAAAAATAGAGTTAAAATTGAGAGATTTCCTAAACAAACATTAGTCAAAATTGTCCCTTACCAAAACTAAACAATGACATATCGTTATTGCGTTATTGGGTTTTAGCAATGCCATTAGGATTGATCTAGATCTTTTGTTATTGCTTCTTAAGAGGCAATATTAGTTAATGAAATTTGCATGTGTACTTTTAAAAACATATGCAAACGAAATAACACCAAATTCTATAGAACATATCTCTTTATGAGGAAGTGTATCATTTTTTCGTCGTTGTCTAATAATTTTATGTTTTGGTTCTTTTCGTTAGAATCCGATAACTTAAATCTGCATGAAATCATAATTTTTTGTTGTTTGAATTGCATTTTTGAATGTAGAAATGAATTTAACGTGTTTAAAAACCCCTCCGACTCCCGGATTATACATAAATAACCACTCAATTATGAAGATTCAACAATTACTCGTCAGATTTAAAGAAAATATAACCAGAAAATATTCCCGAAAAAAAACTAAAACATAGAACATTTAAACTACGACATTTTTTCCTTATAGGAAGAGTAAAATGATCAATGTTGAGGGGTTTCTTCCAGAGAAAATAAAAAAGTTCCACCTTCATAAATAGAGGTGGCACTCCCCTCTTATATCCCACGGATATTCTTGTTTGACTCAAATGAATTAAGAGGGGGGTACTCTACAATAAACCACTAAATGATTAAAAAAATGAGGTTCTTATATCAACTAGACATTACCAAAATGTTTCAATCATGGGCAAAAACATGAATAGATGTGGAAAGATTTCATAAAAGATAGTAATGCCTCTTTTATATGTAATACCATGACTTGCACCATGGAGATAAAATGAAAATGTTTTGGGGCTATTAGAGAATTTTAAAACATTACTTCATTGCAAATCAAACTAGTTTGAAAAATCATATGGTTTCAACTAAAACAAGCACCATGGAGATAAAAGAAAAATGTTTGGGGGCTATGAGAGAATTTTAAAACATTACTTCATTGCAAATCAAACTAGTTTGAAAAATCATATGGTTTCAACTAAAACAAAAAGGTAAAACAAAAGGTGAGAGAATTTTAAAACATTACTTCATTGCAAATCAAACTAGTTTGAGAAATCATATGGTTTCAACTAAAACAAAAAGGTAAAACAAAAGGTGAGAGAATTTTAAAACATTACTTCATTGCAAATCAAACTAGTTTGAAAAATCATACGGTTTCAACTAAAACAAAAAGGTAAAACAAAAGGTAATAGTAGTCCGTGGTGTTGAAATTAAATAATAATAAGTTTTTAAGTGTAAAATGTTTATTTAGTATATTAGAGAGGTATTCAATGAGAATAATAATAGATATATAGCTATGTATTTCTATGTATGGAGGTTATTTTTAATAAATAAGGCCTATGTAATAGTGTGAACATAATGAAGGTAAGACGGCTTACTAGAAGGTTCTAGCTACTAGAAATGTTCATTAATTAGAATGTTCCTAGGAGGTCAATGAATGTGAGAAGACTTACTACAAGGTTCCACATAGTATAATGTTAATTCTCTAGAATGATCCTATAAGATAGATAGTACTATATGAAGAAGTAGAAGCATTGCAATGGCATGCTGAAGAATATTGTTATTGTAACAAGCAAGGATTGCTTGGGAGTGAATTCCTTACATAAGGAATAATATATGGTGTTACCCTACCTTTGTAATATTTCAAATATAAAAATTATGCAAAACAGAAATAAAATGCTAGAAATGGCAGTTGAACAACAATATAACTAGAACAACACCACAATAATACCAAAATGATACCATAATAACACCAGAAAGACCACTTTGATTACTGAGAGAAATGTTCACTTGCCTCTTCGAGGGGACAACCTCTAGTCGAGCAAAGCTCTATTACAATAATATCCAAGACAAAAGTTCTCATACCCTCGACTCCTATTTATACTAAATATGTCTATCAAAACAACCATCTAGAGGAAGATCCTTCTAGAAGCGGAAGCTTCTATTAGGTCTTCTTACACTGGACTTATTCTTCCTTATTGCTAGGCATTATTAATATTGACCTTTATTACATCGGAATATATTATTCTACCTACGTGAGGGGTTAGGTCCCTAACATGTCCTCCCCCTTAAAAAAAACCTTGTCCTCAAGGCTTGAGATGTGGAAATTGTTGCAGAATGGTAGTTGGTTCCTAAGTGGAATCTGCTAGAGTTGTGTCTTTCCACTGGACTAACACTTCCTTGATGGTTCTCTCATGCAGACGACGCTCACGCTAGTTCAAAACTGCTTGTGGTTGTAGCCAAATAGAGCCTTCTTCGTCCAACTCAGGAAGGTTGGTTTGAGTTTGGCACTTAGTTCCAGTCGCCTTCTTTAAGAAGGAAACATGAAAAACATGATGGAGCTTAGAATGAATGGGCAAAGCTAACTGATAGGCCACCTGTCCCACATGCTTGAGAACGGTATAAGGACCATAAAATTTGGGCGCCATTTTCTTACAATGGTCATTCTTGAGGGAATTTTTATTGTAAGGTTGCAGTCGAAGAAACACCTGATCCCCTTCTGCAAATTGATGTTCAGAGCGACCTTGATCTGCTTGTTGCTTCATGCGATTTGGGCCATGACCAAATTCTCTTTGAGGGTACCGAGAATAGCCTCTTGAACTGTAAGAGTTTGGTCAACCACCTGGACCTTCAATACACCTGGAAAATATGAGAGAACTGAAGGTGGATTTTTTCCATATAGTGCTTCAAAAGGAGTCATGCAGGTAGTTGTATGATATGAAGTGTTGTACCACCATTCAACTATTGGTAACCATTGAGCCCACTGATTTTTCTTTTTTGAGGAAAAACACCTCAAATATGTTTCTAAACATTTGTTGACAACTTCAGTTTGACCATCAGTCCGGGGATGATAAGTTGTGTTGAGATGCAATTGGGTGCCTTGTATCTTGAACAATTCTTGCCAAAAATTGTTGGTGAAAGTTGGGTCACGATTAGAAACAATAGAATGTGGAATGCCTTGAAGCTTGAAGACCTGATCCATGAAAAGTTGAGCCACAGTGGATGTTATAAATGGGTGTTGAAGAGCACATAAATGGGCATACTTGGAAAGACAATCAACTACCACCATGATGACTGATTTATTTCCTAATTTAGGTAAGCCTACAATAAAATCCATAGATATATCCCTCCAAATAGAAGGTGGAATCGAAAGCGGTTGTAGTGTGCCAAGATATTTGATAGTTTCTCCCTTGTTGCGTTGACACACATCACATTCAGTCACAAAATTATGAATGTTATGTTTCATACCATCCCATAAAAAGGAACGTTTGACCCTGTCATAGGTTTTGGTAAACCTAGAGTGCCTAGTTGTGGGTGTAGCATGAAGCTCCGAAAGTATCGTGGTTTTAAGTTTTGACTGTTTACTTAAATACAAACAACCTTTGTATCAAATCTCATCATGGATCCAAGAGTACCCTGGGGAAACTAGAGAATTGGACTGCAATTGTTGTATCAGATGCAAACTTCTGGGATCTTGTAGCCATTCCTGGTGAACATCTTGGAGCCAATCTAGTACAATGAAGGAGAGAGGAAAAAGGGACCCTTCATCTTCATATTTTCGGGAAAGTGCGTCGGCAACCACACTGTATTTTCCTTTCTTGTAAATGATCTCATAATGATATACAAAGATCTTAGTCACCCATTTTTGTTGCTCTTGGGAGGAAATGCGTTGTTCCAGAAAATACTTGAGGCTTTGATGATCTGTCTTAATTTGGAAGCGTTGCCCCAATAGATAAGGGTGCCAAAGATCAACAACATGCAGAATAGCCAAAATTTTCTTTTCATAGATTGATTTGCCCAAATTTATCTTAGATAGTTGTTTGTTGGTAAAGGCCAAAGACCGACCCTCTTGCATAAGGACAACGCGAATTCCTTTCCTTGAAGCATCACATTCTAGGACAAAGGTCTCTGTGAAATCAAGAAGGGTCGGGATTGGAGTGGCGGACATGGCCATCTTCAAGGTTTGAAAATCCTAAGCAGTTGTTGGAGTCCAACTGAAAGAATTCTTTTTAAGGAGTCTAGTGAGAGGTGCCGCAATCTTTCCATAATTCTTAACAAACTTGCGATAATAACCTGTTAAGCCGAGAAATCCATGCAAGATTTTGAGAGTCTTTGGGTGAGGCTAGTCTTGCATAGCTTTAATTGTTTTAGAATCCACCCTGACGTTGGCCTTGCAAACGAGATGACCCAAGTACTCGACTTCCGAGGCACCAAAAGCACATATAGATTGTTTCAGGAAAATTTGGTGTTGAGGGAGTAGATGGATAACTCGATCCACATGAGAAAGATGGTTTGTCCAGGTTTTTCTATAGATGAGGATATCATCAAAGAAAACTAAGACAAAATGGTGGAGAAAAGGATGGAAGACATGATTCATGAGGCTTTGGAAAGTGGAGGGAGCATTACACAAGCCAAAGGGCATGACCAAAAACTTATAGTGGCCCTCATGATTTCTAAAGGCAGTCTTAGGAATGTCTTCCTCTTTCATACAGATCTGGTGGTAGCTAGAACAAAGATCAAGTTTAGTAAAGAACTGGGCGCCACTCAATTCATCAAAGAGGTCATCAATGACAAGAATGGGAAATTTGTCTTTAATGGTGAGTTTGTTGAGGGCGTGAAAGTCGGGACACATGCACCAAGAACCTTCTTTCTTAAGAAACATGAGCACGAGAGAAGAGTAGGGGCTCATACTAGGGCGGATAACACCTGCGTTGAGCAGTTCTTGAACTGTTTTCTCAATTTCATTTTTTTGGGAAAATGGTTGACGATAGGGACAGATATTGGGAGGAAGGATTCCTGGGACAAGGGGAATGGAATGATCATGAACACCACGGGAAGGCGGGAGTCCCTAGGGAGTGGAAAAATCCACTTGATGTTTAGAGAGGATGGAATGGAGGTCCTGTGGCACAGAGGGTGTCTCAGTTGCTTGTATGGAATGGAGTTGGGAAATAACGCCAGAATAACCTTTTTTGAGCAGATTTTCCATGTGATGGGAACTAATGATCTCAAGGGAACCAACGGTGATTCCTTGGAACTTATATTCTTGGCCCTCCTAGTCGAATTGCATGGTTAATTTCTTAAAATCCATGAGAATGGGACACAAAGTCCTTAGCCAGTATGCATCCAACACAATGTCACAACTGCCCATGTCGATAACAAACATATGATATTTCAGGTGGTAGTCACCAATTTGGAGATGCACATTTTCACAACGCCCTCCACATTTCATGGACCCACCATTGGCAATCATGATTTGGAAATTATTGACTGCATGGATATAACAATTAGTTTCTTGGGAAATGCGGTGATGAATAAAATTATGGGTGCTTCCTCTATCAACAAGAATGATGACCTTCCTATGCTTGATGTAACCAATTAGCTTGAGTGTTTGGGGAGTAGAGAAGCCAGTGAGAGCATTTAGGGAAATGACCGGTTCTACTTCGGGAGGGTCTGAGTGAGGGGTTATATCTGTGGGTTCAGGTGACACAAACACAAGGGGAGATTCAACATCCTCTTCCGAAACATCCCCCGAGATGGACATAAAAAGCTTTTGTTCCTTACACTTGTGTCCCAGAAAATATTTGTTATCACAATTATAACAAAGGCCTTTGAGTTGGCGTTCAGCCCTTTCGGCCCTGGTCAATTTTTGGATCTTTAGTGGAGTAGAAGGAGGAGTGGGATTTACTGGTCTACTGCAAGGAATAAAGGAGTGTTTCCGGTTTTGAGAAGAGACAACCTGTTATGCTTCCTTATCTATTTTAGTAGCCTCCACCCAACTCTGAGGTCGAGCCATGAGGATATGGGCACGAATCTCATGCTTGAGGCCACTGATAAAACATTTTGGGAAAAAAGAATCAGACATGCCCTCTATATGAAAAGTCAGTCGCTCAAAAGAAACTATAAAGTCTTCCACTGTGCCAGATTGTTTCAACTTTGTCAAACGACCTAAATGGTTGGTGTCAAAGTCAAAACGTTCATAAAGCTCTGCCACAAAGTGCGTCCAAGCAACATACCCTTGGTGGGCAATTTTTCTCCATTGCCGACGTTCTTGATCTAGATGGAGAACACCATACCAGAGTTTGGCCAACTCATCCATAATGTCATACAATGAGAAATAATGTTCCATTTGAGTTACCCAGCTAGTGGGATCTGAGATATCAAATTTGGTCACATCCACACGCGAAAGGCGTAGGTCACGCTGGAAGTGATGGGGCTGAAAATGATGGGAATGAGAGGAAGTTTCAACTTCGATATGCAAAGGTGGTTCAGATAAGGGAGGATCTGCAAGGATATGCAGCTTGGTGCAGATCATTGTAGCGAGAGATTAAATTTGGGTAGTAATGTCTTGTTTTAGATCTTGTTTGAGTTCCTCGATTGAGGCGACGATGGAGGAATGCATGTTTTTATTGATGGTGACAATATTGGCACCGAGTTGTCTCACTTCTTGTTGGGTCTCTGTGAAATTAGATTGCAAGGTATTGAAGCGAGTGTTGAGCTCTAGTTTTGTCATACTTTCCACCATACAAATACACTCATCATTACACCTTCTCCCCACATTTCGTCAATAATATATTGCTAATTACACCATAAACCTTCATTATCTCTTGTTATTCATCCTATGTGGTTAATACATAATTTTCCATATTTTTAGTGATTAAAATGATGATTATACAATAGTTTTGTCTATGATGGTTTAATCCTATGTTTCTATGTCCAATAACATGTTCTGTACTGTTCAGGTTCCGGTATATGCACTGTCCATGTTCCGGTACCTGTATTGTTCGTGTTCCGGTACTCGCATTGCAGGTCATTCGATACTCCAAGTCATCTGGTACTAGAAGGTTATACAGTCAAATGGTACCTGCACAGTCATCCAGTACCCACACTCCATGTCATCCAATACTTTGCAGTGATCCGGTACTACCTTGTCATTCATCTGGTACCATCTCTCTGCCTCTTCCAGTACCAGCTTCATCAGGTACCAGATTGTGCCTATTTCAGGTACTAGATACATCCAATACTACCATCGCGTTGGTCCGATACCCATATTCGTTATTGTGCTCATCCAGTATTAAACCCCTTCCTACAAGATTCTGGTACTAATTGTTCTAATCCGGTACCAACTGTGTTAATCCGGTACTAGAAATTATTCAAAATTTTGGAAAGCTTCTAGAGGAAAATCGGGTACATGGGTTTTGTCCAGAATGATGTTTTCATGCATAAACGTGAGACATAATTCACCAATCTCACACATGTGGACCTCCATCTCAGGGGGAATGATTCTGCCAAAATTAACAACAAAACTCAAACTGCCAACTTGCACCTCGATTTCTGTGCACATGGGAGCATATCCTGCAAAACTGAAAAATGGATTTTTAGAAATATCATCCAGATACAGAACCCATAAACCCTTTTCTAAATTTCAAATTGGTTGGAAAGATATGGGTGGATCCATAACTCAAATCTGCTCAAATTGCAATAAAACCCAGATTTTTGAGGATTTTATCTAAAAATGTAATATTTGAAATTTGAGCATTGGGATTCGGTCCCATCCACTCCTCAATGATTATTCATGTATAAATAAGCCTCATAGGGATATGAGAAGGAGCTATTAGTTTCATGAATATTTTGTAAGTAAAAGGTTTGTTCTTGTAAGGAAGCTTTAAGGAGTTAATTGTCATGTAAAAACAGAGTTTTTGATCAAAATGGAGAATTGATTGTTGTTGATTCACTGTGCATCTCCTTGGCTTGATATGATCTTTCTCAGCAGTGCTAGCCACCTGAGAAGGGCCCCTCAGTGTGGGTAAGCATTTCTGTGTTCAATTTATTTAGTTTTAGTCCATTATATTTTCATTTTATTGTATGGTGTGTTGTCTAATTAGTTTTCTCTTTAATTGCAGTTTTAGTTCTTATTCAATATTAATAAGACTCAAGATTCATTCTTCATATGTGTGCATATTTATTCCAATTTTATAACACCACTTTGTTTTTTTACACAATTGAAGTTTTTTGACTCCTTTGAACATTGTTGACACTTGATTCATGTGACAGTTATATAATCCATTTCCGCATTGTCTTGGCGTCAATAATCTGGTTGGCATAAACAACATGTTTGTGGTATCATTGCTTGAAGTGTTGATCACTATTTTCACCTCTGTCATATGACAAAACTCTGCTCTTAGTAACATTTATAAAGTCACTTTTGAACATTGGATCTCATCCCTGCTCATGAGATTTGGAACACATGGTGTATATCATTTCTTTTTATTGAATCTGCGTTCTTGAAACATAACAATACAACATATCATAGGACTGATATATTTACTATGATTTCTATATGAATGTTGATGCATGGATTAATAAGTCTAGCATGTTCAAGATTCAAACTTTGGGTTCAGGTTTTGGATAAGATAATTCTTTAGTGATCATTGTTGACATTTCTTTGTCTTATTATCAAAAACATATAACATACACACCTTGAAGCCTGATGTACTCATGTGATTCTTAGATATTGTTGAATGCACTGATATGCATAGTATGTTGGCATCCATTGAACACAGAGTGCATTTCCTTCCATCTATTCCTATTCATATAGATCATTGTTACATATTTTCATTCATTCAGTAGATCCATTATTCTGTTAGGTAGATTTCATTATTGGTGTTGTATCCATTTGAAGAATTGTCTTGGAGTTTTAGTTTCATTTGTTTACAAGTCGTTTTCATATTGTCTTCATTATCTTTTAATCTAGTTTGCTTTGATTTAGTTTTCTTGTAGCTTAGCTAACCACTACTAGAATCCATTGAAGGACAAGAAACTTAAGTAAGCTACTCACGATTAATCACACGAACATCACCCTGAGTGCATGAAAGATTGTGATCTAAGCCTTTATAGAACTAAGTTATTCTTGTGTCCCAGTGATGAATCCTTAGTGTTAATTTCCTGCAGTGTGGGTTTGAAGATTATTTTGTCGGCTTTAGATTAGGCTAGACTAGGTTCTGATCTCGTGTTTCCTGAGCCTGCACCTCGAAGTTTACGAGCCCCGGTTGATAATTAAATGTGGGAATTAATAGTGCATATATTTAGCCCCAACAATGAGCTTCCAAGTCTTGGCTACGGGTATGGGCCATAATGATGAGGGAACTGAAAAGGTGCGGGTGGGGTCAAAAATTTGCTGAAAAATGATAGGTATGAATGTGATAAGGGCGAAGAGAGAAATCCAATGGAATAGGTCTCAAATAATGGTGCAACAAATTCCAAACTTTTTTTTCCCACCTGCGGAGTTATACTCCGATCTGAAGAATACTGCAGTGATGAAATGCCCAAATTCTTAATCAGGAAGAAATGTGTAGTGATTTGGAAACTCGAATGCAGGAGACACAGTTGCGCAACAATAGATCTTATCTATGTTATTTTTTTTTTTCCGTCCCCAAAGGTTAGGTATTCAAGGGTTCTATAGACAAGGGTTTGCCCTGTGTTATAGCTCTTTGATATACGTGCAGGGTCCAAGAGTAGTACTCGACCCAATATCTCATGGCACCAATTAAGGAGGCTAGACCATGCTTTTAGCCGTACTACCTGACTACCCAGGTACTAGAGAGTATCTTCACGAGTGTTGTTCTTGGTGGCACTATAGCAGTCAGGCAGCCGATCAGTTTATCTAAAGAGGGCTTGAGGAAATCTAGGTCGATCTGTATACAGGTGTTGTCTGATGCGCTACCACTCGAAGGGGTGAGGGGGTGAGGGATGATTCCAAAAATACTGCATTCTTACTTCTAAACCGGTGGGATTTAGAAATGGAATCTTTGTTCGAGAACCTAGAAATCTACATCTATCACCATTATATATGTGATAGTTTTTTGGTGCTGGTGCAGGACGAGTTATTAGGTAGTGCCAACGCAGATTCATTAGAGCCATTCCAACCAAGTAAAGATCTCTTCAAATATACTACTTCGCGATGAATTCAGACTTTCAACCCGATCAATTCCTGACCTAGTAAGACTCTCTTTCAGTTCCTGCATGGTAGGAATATAGTTTTCTTCGCTCTTCCCTACCCAACCATATTAGGAAGTGTAACTTTGTTCGGGAAAAACGTGAGGTTTGTTCGGGGTGGGAGGGACTATAAAACAAATATATTGGTTATTGTAGGTTCGAGGAAGGGGATTGCACATGTTTCCAGTCAGGGTGGGTTTGGAGGAAATAGATGCTAGAATAGATCCACTTCCTAGTCGTTGGGTGTAGGGTTTCTCGACCCAATAAATCTAAATCAATCTTTAGGGTAATGGGTTAAGTTAAATAAATGAAATGATAGGTTCGTTCTGCCAATCCCTTCAAGTGACTCTACGTTCCTTATTCATCTCCTGAAACGTTGAATATGGAGAAGGAGTATCAAATATTCCCGACCGTAGGGAGGTGAACCTTCCCTTCTAATAGCAGGTACCTGGAATAAAGTGGGTGTAGTTGCTTGCATCCCCTACTGTAATTCGCCCAATGTTTGTTCCATCCATTCGTCCAGGAATAGGTGTATCTAAGTAGGTTAATGTGTCTAGATGGGAGTAATAGGGTGCCCCCCCCGTCTCTATTGGCAAGTATATCCTCAAATCTGTGTCTAATGCCCCAGTGCTTTCTCTCTCTGGCATGTCCTCTAATGCTCCCTCTCAAAGTAAATGGGATAGAGGCATAAGTCTAAACATAGGAACCGACGATTCTCAATCATGATAGTAGGGGAGACATCGGTAATAAGAAAGCTAATGGGTAAGAAAGCTAAGAAAAGGAAATGTGATGAGTTTCTCTTAGGTGCAAGACTTTCCCTGTCTATATAGAAAAGCAAGAGTGCTCGTCTCGTAATAAAAGTAAGAGTGTGGCGTGTGTATAGGCATCCCCGGGTTCCTATCTGTAGGAATGGTGAGGTATGGAAGGGTGTTGTTCTCCTCTGGGCTAATCAAACCCAACCTTCCCCCGAAGTAAGGGATTAGTGCTCTAACTAAAAGCAGTTATTAAGTGGTGGTTGTAAGTACTTATTAAGGTTTTCTGAGGCACAAGGATCGGCTTTATGTAATGTTCCTATAAATAGTATTGTGGATCGGTTATGAATGTTGCTCATTGTGGATGGATGGAGGTAAGCCATGTCTTTCAGTCAGTTATTAAGTGCCCATGCCTTGATGAAGTGGCAAGTGCGAGCTGGATGAAGCCCAACGGATTTCTTTTTCTTTCAAAAGGATTTGAATAAAGTTTGAAACGCACCCTACCGAATGAAAAGCGGGACAAAGAAAAAGAAAAATGGTCGAGTCGAAGGGAGAGAAGAGAAATCCTTTCAGGAGTGCCCTGATTTTTCATAGTTGCATTTCCATCTCTTCACCGGGCGGGTTGAGCCTACTACTACTATTCCATATGTATTTACAAAGGAGATTGACGTATCAAAGCAACCGAAGTGCCAGGTTAAGTGCATACATCCCTAAGAAGCGGTGAGAGAGATTGACAACCCAATTCAAAGGTCTCTATCCCCCTCTCCGAGGTGTCCATCATTGAAACATTGACCGATCTAGTTCCATCTGAAATGTCTTAACCTTTGTTCCGTTATCCCTCCTTATGTTGATTTGGTATTGGACAAATGCTCGGGGTCTCTCTCTTAAGAGTGATTGTTCGAGTGCGGAAGTAGGTCGAGTCCAACTGGAAAATATATTCGAGTATGGGGAAGGATCATTCCTTTTGAACTATCAGTGATGTTGTTTTCACGTAAATAAGAAAGGTTGGTTCGAGTTCTTAGGTGTTTGAGAGGTGTTTAAAGAATCATCCCTGGTGATTTATCGTGTTCGTTCGGTTACCATTGGGCCCATGACACAGTTTCGAGTACACCCTTAAGAAAGAACAACACCTATGGGCCCTATCATCTTTATCGAATTCTTGAAGAGGGACAAATTGGGCCCTATCATCTTTATCGAATTCTTGAAGAGGGACAGATAATGAGAATTCCTAACGCCTTTTCCTTTCTTTTGGGATTGAGTCACTTTTCCATATATATATATATATATATATATATATATATATATATATATACTGCATGACTAAAGCCTCCCCATCTCTTCTTTTCTAAAATCCTCTTGGTCACTTTGCCATATATACGAACCATAATTTTGAGCTTGGTTGAGGTTCTCTTAAGCCGGAAATCAGATGAGTCACTTTCACAGCTATATCAAACAGAAGAAAGAGGAAAAACAAACGGGGGTGGGTGGTAGGAAGAGGAGAAGGGATAAAATCCTCCAATAGGTGATTCATTCATTGATGCTCTCCCTGGTGTAACACCTTCCTACAGGACCAAGCTCCCTAAAAAACCTAAATCATATGTTAGCTCAATATTACCTCTAAACCTTTTCTCTCATGTTGGTCTCCTCCCCCTAAACTGGTAAATGAAGGAAATCCCCTGATCTTCTATTGAGTGCTTCACTCATCCCAAAAGGCAAGAAACCTATTGAACGACTAAATACCATCACTCTTTCCACCCATTAATTTGTTATCAAGCAACTAAAACCTTTCCTAATTAATGCGTGCAGACTAAAAGAGAGCTATCGAATCAGTGGCCCTTTTTACATAGATATTTAAGGAAGCCCGATGGTGGAAAAACCTTTCCCGCATATCTGAAGTACCATTAGAATATGAAGGAAACTATTTAACCCTAAGAAAGGTAACCTCAAGTGGGAAAGATCCCTTTGCAAGTTAGTATTCAATCTCCTCTAGCGCTCTACTTACACTCGGCTAAAAACTCTATCGCTTCTTCTCGAAACAAATGAGGGCCTATCCTTTCAGTGTTTTGGGCCTATTGATCAGCCAATATTGTATACGTGATTCTCCCAGAAGGCTATAGAGTGGTGAAATCCCAAGGAATAATACCATAACGACACCCCTTAAACCCCTTATCTATTACTTTCCTCGTTACCTAGTTTCCCTAAAATACTAAATATTCTCTTTCTTCTTTCCCTGACCATAGAAATAGATGATCAAGTGGGCTTAGAGAAAATGTTGACTAAAAGATCATATGCGGATGATGCCTAAAGACCGATAAGTCGGGTAGGTAAGAGAAACCAAGTTGCATAGAATCCTAGCTGTAACACCTAGCCAAATGGAATCTAAATGGGGAGGAAACAATTTTGAGTTTGTTGGCCCACCTCCTAATGAATTAATCCCTAGCTAAAGAAATGACTTCTTCCCCCTCAACCTCCTCTCCTGCTGGTCGAGTTTTTAAACCTCCTGTCCGAAACTAATTTTCATGGCATTTTGGTTTCATTCCCAAGTGTTTCAACGTAGCAAAATGAGAAATTGATCCATATGTACACAATGTTTTAATCCTTTCCATGTTTGGATGAGAACCATTATGTACCATTGTGCCATACCATGGCATGGCAAATCACCAGATTGGTAGAAGTCCCAAGTGAAATACCATTAGGAAAGGGGCAATCTTTCTTTAGAGCCTGAAAGATCACACTAAAAAAGGAAGTCATAATCTTCTCATTAAGGAGAGAATTCCACTCCAAGATTGGTCTGTCTGGCCCAATCACTAATCGAATGAAAACCAAACGTTTAAGTCGAACTGGTTGATGAAAGAAAATATTCTTTACTCAAACTTCACCATGGCTGAACTAAAGTTGCTCCTATCTCTGCTCCCGGGCCTAACACCAAACTTGCTCTCTCATCTGGCCATGAATTCATAAAGAGTACTTTGGGAAATGGAAAGATTGCTCGACTTCAAGGAGACGGGGTTTGAACCTGGGACCTTAATAGTTGGTCATGCAATGTTATCCCATCTGTTTCCGCTTTCAAGCTTGATGCACTATTACCAATAGTTTTCTCATAGATTGGGTTGGGTCTTAAGACTTTAAATTGTTTCAACTACATGAAATGGGATGGATTTAACAACTATTAACTTCTACAGGAAGATGAGTGGGAATGGAATAACATCTCTATGCACAAACCTTGCCTTACCTTTTATGTACATATTAACTATTCACCGGAAAAGCTAGTAGGCGTGTTAGCCTTACATCACTTTATGAATGATGAGCCTTAGTACCTTGGAGGGAGGGTTACTTTACCTTTATGAGCCGGATCAGATCACCTTACCCTTGGACTTTATTTACTTATTCATCCTAGGAAATGGAATTATGCCCAACCCATTACCTTATATTAGAAGTATCGGATTGGATGGGGTAGAATAGCCCAGGAAGGACTTTTAGTTGCATGCTCATGCAAGGAAAGGATTATGGTACCGAGGAGGGAAGGATGGATTTACCTTTAGCTTAGATCGTGTAAGAACTGCCGGAACCTTTAGTTGATAGGATGGATGGGAGGGGAGATCCTGGGAACTGAAGCTGATATCCTCGAAACTTCCAGATGGATAGATTTATTGGTTGATTACAGCCAGAACGAAACATAGATTGAACAGATGGACTGGATAGATGGGATGCATGGGCCATTATCCAAGAGGAAGAACTTTCGTAGCTCACCATGCTCCTGCAGAATAAGATATTATCCAATAACATAGGGTTGACTTTCTGTTCACTACTGCCCAAAGTTGAAATTTTGTTTTGGGCCCTACTAAGCAAGGGTCTCTAGTAAATCTTCTATCTATTTGAATAGAATTTGTTGATTGTAATTTCAAGCAGGAAGGAGGTGTATTGAAAACATGTGTGAGGAAATATCACACTATGCTCCTCAAATTGTATATCATTAAGTAGCACCATGAATTAAGTCGCACTATTCTCCTCAAATTGTATATAAACACATATATAACAAGTATTTTCGTGGTAAGATTGAATTTGGGATAACAGGAGTCGGGGATGACATGCTCTCCCTTGCTAATGGGTTACAACAGGGTTTCCCACTGAGGGATTAGTTAGTCTACTGACTAGAGGGTTGTTGTTACTGGACGAAACAAGGCAAGGCAGGCACACAGGATGCTCTTGGATTAATTGATCTATTGATGGCCTATCTGCTTGTTGGGCACATGCACAAATATTGTTGTAACAGATATTTAAAAACTTCTCATTATACATTTTTATTTAAGAAAATTGATTCTCTTTGAAGGCCAAGTAAATAATATTCATCGGACCTATGAAATGGATTTTCTACTACTTACTTAAATAAGCCCTCTCTCGTGCTCCTCTCCTTGCTCCTTGTAAGTCATTTATCTATTATAAACCAGATCCCTTTAGCCACTAGTTTATACACTCAATCCAGGTGGCGTCCAGTCATAGCTGGGTGGGGATACTTGGCTAGGATCAGGGATTGTGCTGGAGAGTAACCTCATTTGTGTAATGAAGCTCTAAGCTGCTTCTATCCAGTTTAGCACAATAGCGCTCAATCATCCAGGGGGCAAGCGTTAGCGATCGATCAATATCAAAGGGGGATCTATGCAATCATCATGCGGGCGTATGCTATAAAGTGGATGGTAGAATGAATAAATGGGGGAATGTGAGACTGGTAGGATTGGTATGGGGCTTGATATTGGTTGCATAAATCTTAATGGGAAGAACTGAATTCATACATAGCATTATGTCCAGACCTCTTGCAAGTGTCAAGACCTCTGTCCAGTCCTCTATTGAGTGTCCATGCCTGTCTCCTATATTGTGATTCAAGGTCTCTATTGTCAAGGCATCTCTATCGTAAATGCCTCTATCTCTATAGGTTCCATAAAGAATAATGTGTGTTTGAACTGAGAGCATCATAAAAAATGTAATGGTCATGGTTCCTGAAAGTGTATCTTGTCCTCTCGTCCACGATCCTTATATTCTTGGGTATGTACGGGTGACTCATGTATGCATTTATGGAGACCTTATCCTCTTGGCCATTGGTGATTCGGCCAATGGTGATATGTGTGCCTTCCTTATCATTTTCTTCTCTCGGGCCTGGTGCCCATCCAGGGTATGGTTGGCTGAACGGGTACAACATCTCTCATCGTCTGTTGGGAACTTAGCTAAATGAATATCTCATAAGGTAACAACAACATGGCTCAATGTATTCTGGTGTTCACATGGGAACATAATTAATATTCTATTCGGTGGATGATCGATAGGGATTTGTCTGTATTTCGTTACTAGTTATGGGGGCAATCTATTCTATTTTCGAGGGTATTCATTGATGGAGGGATTTGTCCTTCCTTTCAACCCTTGATGTGGCTTCTTCTCTCAGCATCGCCACCCCTCTGGCTATGATCGATCAACTATGATTGGCTTAAAATGACCCTCTATCAATGGACCAGCTGACAATGACCACCTTTTGTCTATGACCTTTCGGCTATGTGACTAGCACTGAAACCTAGGATCAACTCTTGGATTGGTTGGCTCTTGGATCGACTCTTGGCATAGATTGAATGAAACCTAGCATTGAAACTTGAAATGGAGTACCGACATCTAGTGGACCGACTGTTGGTATCGAGTACCGTATCAACAATGATTGAATCAAAACCTGTCATCGCGTGCATCAACACTAGGTATCAACTCTTATATTGAGTCTCATCAATATTCTTGTCATCAAGTGATTGAAACCTGGATCGAGTACCGGAATATACACCTACTTGGGATCAACTATTGACCATTACCAATACCTTATTTTTGTTTGTCTATGCTCAACTACGTGGTGGGGATATGTCGTATATGGTGGTTTGGTTCTACATGAGGGGNGGGATAAAATCTATCTATGTCTGGCAGGTAGTGGCTATGATCAACGACTATGTCGAGTGGCCCTTTCCTTCCTTCCTTGCCTATGCGGTTGTTCTTCCCGGTGCGGTATGTAATGAACCAGGGGATTCAGCTATATAACTAACTGGGGATAGATGGAAAACAAGTTGCCAATATGGACAGGGGAGCCGGCTATATAACACAACCAAGGGGTAATAGATGGAACAACCAGTCATCGCTATGAAGCAAGGGCTCTATAACAACCAGGGGCTCTATATCCAAGAGCTCTATATGAACCGGGGCTATCTGTAACAAGCAGTCGTATATTTGAACTAGAGGGATTTTTAATATATGAATGAACCACTTGGGGGCTAGATGGAAGAACCATTAGTCAATATGAACCATGGGAGGCTATATAACACTATCGGACTAGATGGAGGAATCAGTCGTCAAGAAGGAATCTCCTTTATGAGCTCCCAGCTATATGAGCAACCAGGGGAGTCGACTATACTTGAATGACCGACCAACACTGTGAACTGGTTATGCCTGTCTCTGTGTCGGGTGAGGCTATGTCGATTGTCCTTTTTACGGTGTCGTCCTGTGTCGGTGCCATGTTGTTGTTTATGTTTCCTATTTCTGGTGGTAACGCCTCTCCTTGGATGTATTCTTTTATGTTTTGGAAATGATAGAGGACATCTTCTTGTAGGTTTTGGAACCGATGGAGGTCGACGATATACAAGAGCTGAACCAAGTGTTTATCCTAATGCTTAACTTTATTTCTACTTGAATATTAATCAATCCCAGTATGAGCTACAATCTAAGCACCCCATCGAGGGCTTCCCCATTGAAGTACAATCTCACCTCCCCATTAGTCACTGACAAATTAGCTCTCTTACTTGATCCCCATCTCTACTCCCCATCATTCTCTGAATACCTTTACCACCAACCTCCTACCCAGTACAATGACCCAAGGGCCCAGTCTGCATAAAGGAACCTGCTTATTACCCCCAAGTCCTCTTTAAAGTGATGACTCGTTCGGTGTATTCCCTCTCCCATTTGGTCGAGTGCCTACAGGCCCTTGTACCTCGAGAATGGTTTTCTTTATGAATAATTGCATTTCGCAAAGTTGAACACGGATAGGTGAGATGTCCAACTAGAATCGTTGCTGGTCTTGCTGGTAGTTGTTGGGATAAAGAAGGCTAGCTGATTGAGTAAGTAGGTATCAGGCTAGAGTGATTGCTATGGGCAAATCCAAGAGAACCCACCCCATTGAGGCAAAAAAATGACATCGCCAAAGAGTGAAGGATGAATTTTTATTACTAACAAAAAATATCGGCGAAGCTCAAAACTCTCCAAAAAAAAGGAGGGATGAATCGTCGTTACAAAAAACAATGGATGTGAGTGAGATATGTGTGCCCAAGCCCACAGGAGCCTTTGAAAAATATGTCGAAAGACACTTAACTATGAAACAATAAAATTATGTTTCTAGGAAGCGAACTGCGATGGTATTTTAGAGGGCACAAAGCTATAGAACAACCAAAATAAGATTAACTGAAAGTGTTGGTTTGATTGACACTAGTGTTGAACTGAAAAAGGGGCCTTAGTCATTAATTGGTTATAAAATATGGCTTTTTTCACATTGGTGGTACCAAAAGGGTTAAAGTGGTGCTACAACGCACGAAAACAACGATCTAAAAGGTTTTTCCCAGGACTGGAAGCCTTAATGTTACTTATTGGGTGGGGGGGGGCGACCTTCCTCGACCCATTGAATACAGGCTATCCTTTTTTCATTTCCCATCCAGCTAGCAATCAAATCCAATAAATCCAATGCAATCAATCAATAAATCTAGCAAGCCCGCGATCAAATCAAGAGGTCACACGATGAATCAACGTATAAGGACAAACCATGTCTCTCTCTCACTATGTCTAGTTGTTGCAGCATCACATATCATTCCTTCCTATGCGTTAAGGGTCAACTGATGTGGGGAAAATCAACATATTGTTCCATAGCATTAAGCTTCTTTCTTTGGTCTGCCCAGGTATTCACATAGTATTGTTCCGAGCGTTAATATTTTCTTGTCTATTCCCTCCCTAGGCGGGTAAGATCCACTGGGCTGAATGGGAACATGGGTAACCATAATAATCTCTTTTTCAGCGACCTCCCCCAAACATACATCCGCATCTAGCAAGCAAGTGAGAAAAAGCAATCCCTGTTCATTGACCAACCGACAAGCAATCTCTAAGCAGTGGTCCTGTGACCTATCGGTTCTAACCTGCCTAGGTCTTCTGCTTAGCGTAAGATCTATCTAAATGGGAAAGAAATAATCTATCAGCGGGTTAATTCTCTTGGTGGTCAATTTAGTGTAGGCCCTTGGTGTTTCTAGGTCCACCTGTCCTAGAGCTATGGTTGTAAGGGGGGGAGTGGGGTGAAGGGTTCCTCGGTGTGTGTTGGAAGGGGGGTTTTAAGTAGGAACAAGTTGTGTTTGTTCTGTAGCGTGCAACTTTAATTGGTTTCTATTTCCCCAGGGAGGTAGGAACAACAAGTGTTATGTAGCAGTAATTGACATAGGAGCTAATGTTCTGTATATGTAAGTGAGGGGTTGGGGCCCCAGTGGTATGTGTGTTGGTGGTCTGGCGCTTGGAGTGCTTCATGGGCTGGGCTTATAAGGGGAACACAGGGTCAAAAAATCAATATTGTTATCGTGGAAACTTGGCTCAATCAATATCTCATCTGGTGGCAACTTGGAAACCTCAACACAATATCTCATCTGTAGGCAACATCATGGGAAAATGAATCTCTCGGGTAGGAAACTAGCCTGGGAGAACTCCTCAATCAATCTCATTTTTGACTTCTTGTTTAAGGCTTCTTATGTTGGAAAGGCAAAAGGTTTTTGGCTTAGGATTTTGGTTAAGGAAAAAGGATTCCTTCCTTATATGAGACTTAGTGACTCTATTCTGGTGATGAAGGTTGAATATGAAAGGTTCAAGGTTGACATATGTGGTACTTCCTTGGTGGGCTAAAGGAGGCTTATGGAAAAAGGTTACTGACATCTGTTTGCCCTGGTAAGGTGGGTGTGGGGTGAGGCTATAGGTGCCGAGATAAAGGTGAAAGGAAAAAGGGTAAAGGTTCCCGTCTTCTGCATGATGTTGGCCTTGGTGAGTCTGGTGATGAAGGCAAAAGGTGAAAGAAAGGTCAAGGGTTGTTCCGTCGAGGTAGAGTAAAGAAAATAATGGGAAATAGTTCAGAGCGAAAGAACAAAGAAAATAGATATGCTCATTTATAATGCATGTTATCACACCTATACCTTTAAGGGAATTACAATGGATACACTTTTATAATAGCTACACCTCGATCTCGACCTCAACCCTTGTCTGACCACCGGGAGGAGTGGATAAATCCCCTCAAAATAAAACCTTGAACCTCGAACTCTTCCTCGAACTATATCCTCTAACCTATACCTCGACCCTAGACCCTTGACCTCCACCTCGAACCTACACATATAGCCTCTACCGCTATGGAGAAATCAACCTTTACCACCCTACATGGTAGATACCTATACTACCCTATACCCCACATAGAAAACCTTGACCCTTGACCTCGACCTAGACCAAAGAAGAGCATTAGAATAAGGAGCTTTAGAAAGTGGTTTGTTTTTCGGTTGGATCCGAAAGAAAAGAATTTCACCAATTTAATCGCTTTAGCTCATGGCAGACTTAACTGAACGGTATGGAACTATGTTACTACTTCAAATAATGAAACACTGAACAGGACGGAAGGAACTATGGTGCTTCTTCTACCTAATGAAACCAACAGAACCAACAGATTGTGTGGAAGGAAGGAAGAAAAATAAGAGTGCATTGGACCGATAAGAGCGTAGCTTAGGGCTATGAACTATTACGTAGAGAAGAGCGCATAAGAGAATAGAAGTGTGCGCAGAGCCCAGAGGACAGTACGAGACGGGACGAAACATAAAGAACTGTGGTGCGGGAAAAGATGAACCAACTGAACCAATTGATCATGTACACAGAGTGCAAAAGATGGAATGGTATTTGACAGACCGATAAGTGTGCTCACAGCCCATATATAGGATGAAAGGTAGGTTACCATAAAGTGTTGTGTGTATCCTCCCTTGTCAACGCCATATCAATCGTCGTTATTTCCAAGGCCAATCACCATCAAAATCGACTTTGAAATATGCATTGGAACCTCCTTAATCATCAAACATGCCAAGCCAAGCTTGTAGTGCCTCCCCCAAATATGTTCTTCAATTGAGTCAATCCATCAAGTCAATCCCGTCTCTTATACCTGTCCTGTGACCGCTAGTGTAACGACACCCACTAACTGTGGAACCAGACTCACCCAACTGCGCATGGATCAAATCAAATCAATCAATCACTACTCATCGGTGACTACTCACTAACATCCTCGCTCGTAGTGTCGACAACACCCTGCCTTGTGCCCCTTCCCTAGATGGGTTGTCTAAATAGGTGGGCTCTTAGAGAAATCCTCATGGCAGCCCGCTTCCTCAATAAATCAATCATTCCACCAATCATTTATTCAACGCCTTCCCTTCCCGGTAACATGTGTCTGCCTGCCTCCATCGATCCTTTCGTCTATTGGACTGCCCCACTTTATTAATCTGCAATCAATTGAATCAATCACTGACTCTCCTGGAATACGTTTCCTCCTCGACGCACCCACGTGTAAGACCTCTCCAATAAATGCACCCCCAAAACCCATACTATCTATGTGGGCCCTCCTCCCATAATACAATATAAATCAATCAGGAAATCACTGCATTTCCTTGGGGCAACGCTATCACCTTTCATTAGATAATTTACCATCTTGATAGGCCCAAACTGTATATCATCTTGCAATGCTACCTTTGATTACTCAATTTACCCTATTCTTGGGCCAATACCTTTCAGTGACCACGCCACCTTAAAGTATTGAATTTACCCTTTGACAGGGGTGAGGCAGAGAAATTAAAAGTTTAGGTAGGTTAGAAATAAACCAATGAAATGGCTATATCAACGCGTTGTATTGCCCGGTCTACCCTAACATAAGAAGGGGTTAGTATCCAAATGTATGGAAACGTGTTGTTTTCTTTTGGAAGAATGTTATTTGAAGACGTTTCAAGTGGCTAGGGTAAATGGTTGGTTGAACTAGTAATGGGAATCTTGCTTGCTTTGGTGTTGGGACTGCCTCCTTACTTGAAGTTATCGCTACCGCTAGAGATAATAGGAACTCCCAAAAGTATTTTAATATTGGCCAGAAGCCCCGGAAGGAGCCCAACTAGAAACATTGGAAGATCCATAGTAAGACTCAGAGCCCGTCCCAGGAGATTTATAATAATATCTATAAGCATTGGAGCAAGGGAAAAAAGGAAGGACTGACTCACGAACCAAGCCTAGTTTGAAGAAACCCTCAAGCTCAGGAGCTTTGTGAGAAGAGGTCGAAGGAAGGGGAGGTAAATAATATATCTAAATAATCAAATAGTAATATCCTCACTGGTTTGGGCATGACTCTGTCAACTAGGGTGTGAAGGCAGTAAGTGTAGAATAGGTGGTGGTGGGTAGCATGCGCATGTAAGTAAGC
>SNQJ01S0146616.1:3012-20803 GCA_010110895.2 Picea sitchensis
TATGCATCATATGGAAGTGTTGAAAGACACAAAGCTCGGTTAGTTTCCAAAGGATTTTCTCAAGTTGAAGGAATTGACTATAATCAAACCTTTGCCCCTGTAGCCAAAACGAATTCAATCTACCTTGTTATTGCCCTTGCTGCCTCACGTAAATGGGAGGTCCATCAAATGGATGTTAAGTCTGCCTTCTTGCACATATATTTGCAAGAAAAAAATCTACATGGAACAACCTCTTGGCTATGTCTAGAATGACTCTAGCCTTGTTTGTTGCCTTAAGAAATCTCTTTATGGTCTCAAGCAAGCTCCCCAAGATTGGTATGCCACTAGATTCTCTAGATGCCATTATGATCCTAATGTCTATACCAAGAAAGTAGGAAGCCATCTCATAATCCTTGTCCTTTATGTTGATGACCTTATCCTTACTGGTAGCGACTCAAAACTTTTAAACCATGTGAAAACCATCCTTAAGAAGAAATTTGAAATGACAGACTTAGGATTTTTGCACTATTTCCTTGGCCTCCAAGTTTTGCAACCAATGAAGGATTTTTTCTTTCCCAGTCTAAGTATGCTTGTGACCTTCTTCGTTGATTTCACATGGACGATTGTAAACCATCCCCTTCTCCCTTCCAGTCTAGATTCAAGCTTGCTACCACTTGTACTTATCCCGATGTTGATGCAACCTTGTACCGTCAGTTAGTTGGTAGCCTCTTATACTTGACTCATACACGTCCTGATCTTTCCTTTGCTATTGGTATTGTTTCCCAATATATTCAAACACCCCATGAAATCCATTGGAAAGAAACTAAAAGGATACTTCTCTATGTTTGTGGTACAATTCAGTTCAGGATACATTATAGTTCAGGGGGGACTCCCTTATTGGTTGGTTTCATTGATTCAGATTGGGCAGGTGACCCTGATGATCGAAAGTCTACTGAAGGTTATGTTTTAAGCCTTGGTTCTGGACCTGTCACTTGGGCCTGTAAGAAACAACAGGCTATTTCACTTTCTTCAGTAGAAGCAAAGTATCGAGAAATAGTAAATGCCAGTCAAAAAGCTTTGTGGCTTCGACAGATCCTTTCACAATTTGGATTCCATCAATAGCATTCGACCAACCTTTGGTGCGACAATTAGAGTTCCATCAAGCTTGCCAAATACCCAATTCAACATTAGCATAGCAAAAACATTGAGCTACACATGCACTTCATCAGAAATCTCATCCATGATCAAGTTATTGAAGTGCTCTTTTTCCCTACAAAAGATCAAGTTGGAGACATTTTCACAAATTCTCTTACATAATCGAAGTTTTCCAAACTTCGATCTATGATAGGAGTTCAGGAAGTTGTCATTAAGGGGGGATAGGCTCTAATGCCTCCTTCCTTCTCCTATTGTGTCACTATTGTAAATCCTTCAATTCTATCCCAAGTTATTCTTAAGAGGGGATGTTAGGATATTTAGACACTTAAGAGTTAGTTAAGATCTACTTAGTCTAATCTGTCGTTAGGTAAAAATGTGTTTCTTAGTGTGTTTCTTTAGTATGCATTAATATGCTTTTGTAGTTAGGAAATATGACGATCACGATATGTTCCCGACATAGAGTGATCCGACAGTTCATATTCTCCTCGATCTTAATGACCATTGATCTATGTCTTAACACCCGATTGGTCCATGATATCTATTTAAATAGCACGAGGGTCATTTGCCAATGATCGATTGCGAGAAACTCTCTTGCAAAATCTCTCTGTAATCTTTTTCTTTTGCATTAATAAACTGCTCCAAGTGGCTGCGTTGGCTGGGGCCGTGGATGTTTCCTCATAGGGGTTTTACCATGTGAAAACATCTGTGTGTTGATATTTTATCTGGTTATGTGAGTGGTTACTGAAGGTGTTATTCCTCTATTGGAATACCTGTGTTTTCAAACATTGTATGTAGATGGCCTAAAACATAACTTGTTGAGTGTAAGTCAAATGTGTGACCAAGGAAAAAATGTTCTCTTTCATTCAAAAGGATATAAACTAATGAATGAAAACACAAGGAAGACTATTGTAAAGGAAATTAGAACTTCAGGGAATGTGTATGTTCTAGAAGAAAGCAAATAAAAATGCTGTATTGGTAAAACTGATGAGAGTTGGATTTGGCACAAAAGGCTAGGTCATCTTAGTTTTTATCAGCTTGTTAAGTTGAGAAGAAAGGATGCTATACGAGATGTGCCTAAAATTTTCAAACCTGAGATTGTTGTATGCAAGTAATGTCAATTTGGAAAACAATCAAGAGTTCAATTCAAGGTAAGAGAACACTCCACCAATCGAACTCTTGAGATAATTCATACAAATCTCTATGGTCCCATTAGAACACAATCACCTCAAGGTGAAAGATATTTCATTTTTCTGATTGATGACTATACCAGAATGACCTGGGTTGTATTGTTGAATCATAAATATGAGGCTATTGAAAAATTTAAAATCTTCAAAGCATGTGTTGAAAATGAAATGGACTTAAAAATAAAGTGCCTAAGATCAGACAAAGGAGGAGAATTCACATATGATGAATTCAACTGTTATTGTGAAAAGCATTGGATCAAGAGACAATTTGCTATTGCTAGAACCCCATCAACATAATGGAGTAGTAGAAAGGGTGAACATAACAATTCAAGAAATGGCTAAGGCCATGCTTGATGAATCATAAGTACCCAAAACCTTTTGGGGAGATGCTATTCAAACTGTTGTTAACATTCTCAATAAAGCACACACAAGAGTAAACAATGATAAAACCCCTTATGAAATATGGCATGGAATACTTTAATCAATAAATCACTTCAAAATGTTTGGAAGAAAATGCTACATCAAACGAAATGAAGACAACTGAGGTAAGTTTGATTCTAGAGCTGATGAAGGTATCTTGTTAGGATACTCCTCCAGAAGTAAAGGATACAAGTGCTGCAACAAAAGACCCCATAAAATAATTGAGAGCATAGATGTAAAATTAGATGAGGGATCATTTCATCTAGTGAGACATCAACACTACAATGATTCATTTTATGAACCAATCAGGAATGATCCACAAGATGATGAAATGAACGAATACCAGGAACACGAGGATTTCGAGGAAAAAGAGAGAATGGAGACACCCCAACCAAAGACCCCATCAAGGTATGTTCAAAAACATCATCCAAATAGTCAGATTCTTGGGAACAAGGAAGTAGGTGTACAAACCAGAATAAAACTTGTAAATACATCTAGATCTACAAATTTTGCATTGTTATTCGTGAGTGAACCCCAAAAATTTACACAAGCAAATCAAGATGACCATTGGGTCAAATCCATGATTGAAGAACTAGACCAAATAGATAAAAAAAAGACATGGTATCTTGTCTCAAGACCAAATGACACGAATGTAATTGGCACTAAATGGGTATACAGAAACAAGTTAAATGAAGATGGAAAAATAGTCAGAAATAAGGATAGATTGGTATCCAAAGGGTATGCTGAAGTCGAAGGAGTGGAATTTGAAGAAAAGTTTTCCCTGTTGCAATAATTGAAGCTATCAGGATGTTTTTGGCTTTTGCATGCTACAAAAAATTCAAAGTCTACTAGATGGATGTCAAATCAACATTTTTTAACGATGATCTTGAGGAAGAAGTTTGTGTGGAGCAATCGAAAGGTTTTCTGCTAATCGAAAAAAAATATTATGTCTGTCGTTTAAAGAAATCCTTGTATGGGATAAAAAAGGATCCAAGAGCTTGGTATTGCATACTCGACAGGTATCTGCACCATCAAGGTTTTAAAAATGGAATACCTTATAACAACTTATACATCAAGGATGAAGGTAATGACTTGTTAATTATCATAGTGCATGTTGATGATATTATTTTTGGTAGTAACATTGAACTAATGAGTAATACTTTTTCAGTTGCAATGCAACAAGAGTTTGAGATGTCCATGTTAGGATAAATCTTCTTCTTTCTTGGATTACAGATTCATCAATCAAAAAAATGATTTTTTATTTCCTAAAGCCAATATCTCAAGGAAATGTTGAAGAAGTTTGGCATGGAAAACTGTGCACCAATAAGCACTCCCATGAATACTAGTTGCAAACTCAACAAAGATGACGATGCTCTAGAAATAGATCAAACCATGCACATGTCCATGATAGGTATTTTACTTTATGTCATAGCTTCAAGGCCCGACATCATGCAAGCTGTTGGTTTGGTAGGCAGGTTTCAGTCTAATCCCAGGGAAACTCATATTTTTACAGTTAAAAGAATATTCAGGTACTTGAAAGTCACTATTGATTATGGATTGTGGTATTAAAAAAACAAAGACCTATTTCTTACAGTTTATACATATGCAGATTGGGTAGGAAGTATTGATGACCGAAAAAGAACTAGTAGAGGCACATTTTTCCTTGGCAGTTGTTTAGTATCCTGGCTCAACAAGAAATAAAATTCCATTTCGCTCTCTATAGATGAAGCAAAGTATATAGTTGTAACATCCTGCTGTACTCAAGTATTGTGGATAAAGACCAATATCAAGGATATTCAAGTTTCTTGTGATCAACCTGTTTCTATCATGTGTGACAATACACGTGCTGTTAATCTCTCTAAAAATCTTGTTCAATGCTCTAAAACTAAGCATATACCAATCAAGTATCAAATTTTTAGAGAGAAGGGTCAACATTAGGTTGTTAAACTAGAATATGTTCCTTCCAAAGTGCAGATCACATATATCTTTACCAAGCCATCACCTATGGACTCCTTTAAGATTCCTAAAATCTACACATAATTTGATTTCCCCATTCTTTTTTCTTGCTGGCACGAGATTAACCACTTAAACAAAATATCTAAGTGGTATAATGATTTTTTCATCCAATAATTTTTAAAGTTCTTTCTCTATGACAAGAAGTAAGATGGGGTTAATCTGCCTAAGTTTTTTTTCTGAAAGGTTTCACACCAGGTTTCAAGGGAATTTTGTGTTGTATAATGATGGTATCATAGGTTCCAAGGTATTGATGTGACCAAGAAAAAAATCCACTATATTCCTTGAGTAACTCAACATATTTTTGTTTTTGTTTAGCAGACATATATTTGGATTGTTTTACAAATTTAGGATTCTTTTGAGTTCCAATATCAAAATCTTCCACTTCATCTAATTGTGGTTGTACAAAAGGTTTTAAAGGAATGCCATTTTGATAAAAAAGTTGTTCTAATGGTTTTAAACCTTTTGGAATTTGATTATTTTTTAACAATAACATTTTGTGATCAACAATTTTATTTTTGAGCTCTCCATTAGTCTGATTTTCTTGTTGTGTCCAAATTGCATCATTTTGATTTTCCCGATCTATATGACTTTCAAAAAATTCTTTTCCATTTCTAGGAATTGTTTGATCTGTTGATCATCCTATAAAACTTGGCAATGTTGGACATTATCTGGAATGTAAGGCTTATGTATTAGTTGAATTTGGTATTCTAAATTTGTGACATTTGGTGGTCTAAAAGTACTGGCTGCAACAACCAAGGAATCTTCTTGTTGATTATGAAAACTGGGTATTGCATGGATATTGAATGACAAATAAAGGTTTTCAATTAGATCCCACACACATTTTTTGTATGCTCTCATCCTTGGAAGTTTGGCTGAATATATTTTTCTTATTTGTTTAACTATTAATTCAACATCTTCATAAACCACTAAATGTTTAATTTTCAAATTTCTAGTTGTTTATAAGCATATTACCAAAGCTTCATATTCACAGACATTGTTTGTAGAATCTGTCTCAAACTGTAATCTAAAAGAAAAATGGATACTTTTATTACCTGAAGGAGATACAAATAGAATGCCAGCTCCAGATCCTTCCCATGAAGAGGCACCCTCAAAAAACATCTTCCACATCCCTTCTTCAATATCAAAAAAACTTTCACAATGATCAATTTGTTTTATTTCTGAAAAATCTTCTAACTCACTATTTATAGATAATATACAACTTCCCAAATCTTGGTCAACAACATACACATAACAATTGTTTGGATTTTTGGGATCACTGACTGTATAGTCCAGTTTGGTTTCCCTATATAATCTAGTATATTTCCCACCAAAAAGTGGAATCATGGCATAAGTCATGTCTAACGATAAATATTCTCCTAATTTGGCTCCCCAAGATCTGGAAAGCATCATCCCATATTTTGCGCGCACATCAACCACAACTACATCCATTAAGATACATTTTGTAGGGATTTGGGCTAAGTTTACTACCAAGCCTTTAATCATTCCAATACATTTCGCTTTCCTAGATTTGAATGAATAAATATCTTGATATGGACTTGTTATTTGTAATCCCAATTTTTCCATAATTATCTTAGGCATAAGATTATGTGATGCACCTGAATCTAACACACAATTATGTAAAAGGTGATCATGTACAATTAGAGAAATGTAAAATGGGTCCCCTGAATCACTAATGTCTTCAATATTAGGTCCAAACATTATTGTAGGATGTTCATCATGAATATTAATAGTAACAAAATGAATTTTTGAATCATAAACATTAATGATCTTTGAAATTTTCTTTTTATACAATGGACTCTTAGCCAATTCTACCAATGATATTGGAATTTTGATTTTGCATAATTCATGTTCCAGATTAAAAGAACTGAGTGATTTTTTTGGTTCTTTAGGTTCAATTTCTGTGACCTTGGTTGTTGGCTGATCAGACTGTTGTTTTGCAGAAGTAACTTCTTTGCTCTTATCTTTTATTAAAATTTTCCTTGGTTGACTAGAATCAACAACCTTATTATTCTTTGTTTTGGATCTAAGGTCATATTTATTGTGTAACTCAACTTGAATTGCATTAGAAAATAACCTATACCAAGGAGAAGGTGTTTCAACATCGTTGACATTCTCTTCATTAAAGAACTAGCCAAAACTAAGTGTTTTTTCATACTCTTCTTAAGTTACACGTGGATTAACCTCATCCTCACCATCTAAATTCATTTCTTCTGTATTTTCATTTTCTTGATCTTCATCTCATTCCAACATATTTTCATCTTTCAAAGGAACTTGAAGTCGCTGATCATTGTTTCTAGGAGGTCTTTGCTGAAATTGAGGATTAAAATTCCTTCTAAATTGATTAGGTTTCTAATATTAGGTTCAATTTTAACCCTATCAACTTCCATTCTAGCTAATTTATTAGATAAATATTTTATTAATTTAGCCATTTCCTCAATCTTTCCTTCTTGAGAGTTTCTATTTGCACTAGATGAACCTCCTCGTTCCCTATATTTTCTTGTTTCTCTAATCCCTATTTCAGTTTTAACTTTAAATTTCCTAGATGTTATCAAATTAGATTCAATCTCGATTACATCTTCTTGCATATTAGATAATGTTTTAGATATCCTTTCTCTCAACATTAAATCAAAATATGCGTCAAAATCTCCTGCAAAGGTAACCTTTGCAGTTTCATGTGAAGGTTTAACGTCTGATGTAATTTTACTATAAGTCTTACTGAATCTTTTAAGGAAATCATAAAATGATTAATTGTTCTTTCGTTTAAGAGCTCAAAATTCAGTTAGGTAATAAGTATGATATTTCTTCTCACCCCTTTTCCTAAGAAAAACAATTTCTAATGCATCATAAGAATTTAAATAATTTGGAGGAATCCCCTTAAACCAAATTCTCACCTCCCCTTCAAATGTTTGGAAAAATAGTCTCATATAAATATCTAAATGTTCAAGTCCAGACATATCAAAAAATTCATCAAAGAAGGCTAAATAATCAACTGTTGTATTTTCACTTTCTCCATTAAATTTAGGTATCATTTTAAAGTAATTATTAGGATGATCATGAAGATTTGCAGACAGTACAAGGGGAGCATATCTAGCTGCAACCCTATTGAAAACTCTTGGTGGAGGCAGAGGAGGTTTATTAGGTTGGTTTGGTTGATTTACATTCCAACCATTATTTCTTGAAGAAGTTTTTGATGATTGAAAGGAGGATTATAGAAAGTTTTGAAAGCTTATTTCCATAAAGTTTGAGTACCTAAAGGAAAGAAAAGTGAAACTGATGATATATGTTCAGGTGAATGAGAAGTTGTTGATGAGGGTCTGTAAATAAGTCCAGGGGAAAGAAGAAAGGAAGTCAAGGAAGAAAGAGGTTCAAAAAAATCAACTATATATTCCTCTTTAACTTTGCTTGGAGAAAAGACAAGAGATATCGCAGTTGGAAAATCCGAATAAAAATAATCTTTTGATCAATTAGTTATGTGCAACTGATCTTCAGGAAACTGAAGAATGGTAACCCTAAGCTCAAGAAAATTAACCTTAATTTTGAGAAATCAATGTTTGTTTCAGATTCTATAATTTTAGGTTTTACAGGAGTAGGTTTATCCTCCAAAATAATTTCAAAACTCTTAAGTTTCAGATCTGAAGTATACACTAGAGGATAAACAATGGTGACTTTTAACTCATAATCTTCAATCTTAGAATAACTAGTTCCTAAATCAATATCTTTTAATTTCAAAGAACTAGTTGTTACTCCAGGAAACTTAATTTGAATTTCAGATGAACTAGATTTTGATTAAAAAAATATCGATTTAGATTCATAATTAATAATCTTTTCCCCAGAAGTATTAACTTTTGATTGAGTTCCTTTAGGTTGAAAAATCTTACTTGAAGAAGAAGAAGATGATTTTTGTTGTGCACTTTTGGATCGTTGCAACCTTTTTGGATTTGATACATGTGTGGTTTTCTTTTGATAATGATTCTACCTTGTATTTTTCCTTTCGAATGCTAGGTTTGAAAAAAGAGAAGTCATTGGAAATTTCAATGGATTCTTCAATTATGGAGTTGCCAGGTGAATAATACTCAAAGATCCTACATGTGTCTGCTTCTATTCACCATTGGAAATTATATTTCTTCATTTTTGTACTCCCAGGGAAGATAAGTATTTCAAATCCACTCCTCGGCAACAATGCCAAAAATATTTTGTTCCTGAAATTGTTCTAGGCTCAAAGAACAATGTCAAGACATCTCACGATAATAATTCAATTGATTTAAATAACCTTTTAATTCCCTAATTAATCTGAGCCTTTAATGAATATAAACCATAAATAAAGAGGACTTATCTCATTCATAAAGTTCATCAAAATATTAAAGCATGAAAGGAAGAATGAAAGAAAATAGAATTGAAACAGGGAGCAAGGTATTTAATATAAATAAATCTTACTCCTTTTTCAATAGAGGAAATAACAACAAAGTTATCTATATCATGAAAATTCCTTGAAATTATAAGCAAGAATGTCAAAGGACAAGTCTTATTTTACTCACAATAAAACAAAGGAAATTTTGTACTTTAAACAATGCTTTTAAATCTTACTGCAGTGGAGGTTGTACCAAGTTGCAACAACTATGACATAAATAAATTGGATAGAAACAAATCGTTTATGAAAACATAGAGAATATGTAACAAGAAAACACAAAAATCCAGAAATGAAACTCAAAATCTCTCTATCTTCTATAAAAATAATTTTATTGAAAGCTATGAATAGTTCAGGGACAAAAAGGTCCATTTACATTTCATTTCAATAGGTATTTATAGCTCCAGGACTCGTAACCAAAAGTGGTTATACCAGTTAATTACATACTCAAAATTTTGGGACATAATCTGCAGATCCTGATTTTATTGTACTTGACCATTATCTTGTAACAATTAGCTATGTTTTTTTAGAATCTACGACCTCACTGTACAGATTTGAGAAAATCACCAGGGCATTTTATTTGCCTCGATCTCTGCAGGGTTATCTTTAATTTTGGTGAATAATCGGGATAAAAACTGTTGCAGAACCTTCATAGAATAATCAATGACATCAACGCTAATCGACAATCACCATTTGTCTATTATTGGACCCCGAGTTAAACAAGAAACAACATGCATTTCAGAGTATTTTATCGGAATACACTATCATAATCCAATTATGAATAATGTACTCCGACGTGCAACCTGAACCGTTGATTAAAGAGAGAAATCCACACCGTCCATCATAGTGGTTAGTTCAAAGTCATATTTAAGTTGAAGTCTCCGACGAGGAAGGTCCAACAGTTAATCTCAACCATTTATTTAGAGCCACAATCGATGTATGATCTAGACTATTGATCGATCATCATCATTGTTGAACTTATCTCGGACACGTGGCGGTTCAACATTTGTCATACTAGTGCTGACATGAGGGACAAGTGTGACATGTGTCACTTGTTTTTAATATATTTACATGTGTATATAATGATTCCATATGTCCATGTGACAGACATTCATTTGTCCTGACAAGTGTTGCGCTAGAAAGATGACGTGGTACGTTGAGCTGTTTAGTAACATGGCATCGTATCGAAAAAAAGTTATGGAATGAGAATTGAAACAAAATTCCCACAACCCAATGGCCGATGGCATGATATGAATTCACTAATGATGTCAATCGGGACCCATATGATGTCATATTGGATCAGACCAAATGTTGGAAAGATTAAAGATTCACATCTGATGGTCCAATATCCGGTGGCCGATATGATTATGGACGTCGATCTAATCTCCTCCATGGATGACTGACAGTCATCGATATGATGTGTTGTGAAACTCAATGATTTTAGTCCCAAAACGTCATGCTGACATAATCTGGACACCTGGCACCCTGGATTTATCCATGCTGGCAGTGAGGTGGAAAAAACTACATGACATATGTCACCCATTTTCGAGGTGTTGACCTATGTCATTGGTTGTTTCCAGCTATACACGTGGCACTTTTTGAATTGATATAAGTTGGCATGCCACCTGGGAGGTTGACGTAGCAAGATTGGACTCATATGAACTGTTCTTTGGACGAGGTGAACTCCCGGGGTCCAGTGATCCGACATGACATTAACCTGACGTATCCATTGCGTCCCATGGCTACGTGGAAACCTTCTATTGATGTGTGTTGGCACTGAAGTGGAAACTATTGGTTGGTCTTGTCAGTGCTCCGCTGGCAGTTGACATGGCATCAGATCGGATCTAAGGATTAATATTTTTAAAGCTTTCCCAACTGGGATGTCGGTGGTTCGACATGAAGTCAAGCTTGGACTTTCAATAAAATCTCCAGGGTCGCGAAAGGATAATGATCGTTGATCGTTAATTGTTAGGCTTAGCTCCACCATTGATATTTTTAATCTTATTTGATCTACGCACTAGATTCTACCTGTGAATAAACAACATTTGTTATTTTTTTTTAAATGTTATAAAACATATTTCAAAAATGAAAATTTGACTAAATTTAGATATAAATAAAACTTAAAACATTAACTATTTATAAGTATTACTATATACAATTTTGAAAATAAAAATATATTATAAAAATTAAACCTAAATAAAACTAAATTACACATAAGAATTAATAAAAATATATTAATACAAAAATAATAAATAAATTTAATCCAAAGATAAATCTATACTAGTCAAGAAAAATTTAGGAAAGTAATCTAATATAAGATTTAAAATACCTATTCAAAGTAAAAATTTAGAATTTTTATTTAGAATTTTAACTTATGTTACAACAAGCGCAACACCAAATGTGAAAAGATCACAGGGTGCCTTGAGAAAATCAATGAGTGATAGAGTGGACTGCGACGGGACGAGTTTATCCATGCAGTAGATGCTTTGTAAACCAAAATGTGAATTACTGCGACAATGAATGATTTGGTAAAAAAATAAAGATTTGGTTCGTTTGAGTTAGTCAAAATGTCTGGAACCGAATTTTGTCGACATATAACTATCTGAACTGTGATTTGGTCAAGATATGTCCACATTGTAACTGTCATGCGTCCACATACTTTATTTAGACATAAGTTTAATTGAAAGAAGTTTGATCTGGTCAAAATTTGTCCACAATGTAACTGTTATGCATCCACATACATGAAGGGGAGCTTAGGAAAAAATAATATAAATTAGGATGCACTCTGTTTGATTTAGGTGTAGATAAAAAGATAAGACAAAGGATTAGTAACTATTCAAAGAAACTGAACCGAAGACTTATCAGATCAATTTTTGTAGAGAAAAGATCAGTTCTATAAAACTATTTGTTAAACTGATTTCAAGGTGCTAGGGTGAGTTGAAGCTTATAGAGGATTGGTGTCCTCATTATCTATGACATGTTGGTGTTTGAGAGGATTGGTGTCCTCATTATCTGCGACATGTTGGTGCTTGAGAGGATCGCTGTCCTCACTTGAGACATGTTGGTGCCTGGGAGGATTTATGTCCTCATTATTTGCGACAGATTGGTGCCTGCCAAGATAAATAATTGTAAATTGTAAGTTGGTGCTTGCAGAAGAACATAAAGAAATATTTTTTGTGGTTTTCTCCCGCATTGGGTTTCCAGATAAAATTTTCGATGTAATGTGTTTTCTATGTTGTGTTTTGTGTTCTACGTATACTACTGATTAATTAATCTCTTCTAAACAACTTTAATATGTTGCAAAGGAAAGAAAATTAAAAAATCTGATACAATACCGATTCACCCCCGCTCTTAGTGTTGCTATAAATTATAACAATCTCATGGAGGTACATAATAGGTACAAGCATTTAAGGCAACATTGCTCAAAGGGGTGATGGAATAGTGGGATCCTACCTAGTGATGTAATAGGTGCCTAAGGGCCCATTAGAGTTAATGGTAGGATATGTTTGGTGGCTATACAATGTAATGTGAATTAGGTCCACTATCTTAGTTATTATTAAATAGGCCCCACTAGCTAGTTTTATTTTTTATTTTTTAATTTTTTTAATTTTTTTTAATTTTTTATCAAATCTCAAAGAAAGTGGGTTAAACCATATCCCAAAGGAGCATGAGAGTCAAACCTATGACCTCCTTGACTTCGAGGGAGAGTACACATGTCTGACATCAAGACCGATTGAGCTAACCCTTGGGGCTAATACAATCTACCCACTAAGTAGTTATCATTCAATAAATGCAATATGGCTCAATGATTAATGTAGGGGCCACTAATGGTTAGGGTTAGGGTTTTCTATATAACTACAAATAAGGATGGAGTCCTTATAGGATATGTTAGGGATTGCTATTGTATTGGAGCATTGCTCATTTGGAAGTTACCCCCTCGAAGAGGAAAGTGAATAGGACTTTATCCTTCTATAAAAGGACTATTATATGGTGTTACCTTACCTTAATGGTTTTGGATTTAATGAAGGGGTATTTTTATCATATTTTTGGATATATTGTTTGTTATTCATCTCCAACACTAAAGAACACAACACCAATTTTGTGACAATATAACAATATTAACTAAATGTTGTGTCAATGATATTACGTTCAACGATCTCAATAGCTTGCTTGGTAGAAGGGATTTAAATCCCACGAATAATTTATGCAGTGGATTGTGCTAAGTAGATTGTTGGTGAAAAACCATATAGTTAAGCATGATTTTGTATTCCATGTTCTTCATTCGATAGACTGTGCTAAGTAGGTTGGTGGTGAAAAACCATATAACTAAGCCTAATCCCACGAATAATTTATGCAGTGGATTGTGCTAAGTAGATTGTTGGTGAAAAACCATATAGTTAAGCATGATTTTGTATTCCATGTTCTTCATTCGATAGACTGTGCTAAGTAGGTTGGTGGTGAAAAACCATATAACTAAGCCTAGACTTGTATTCTATGTTCTTGAGTGACATGTAATTCATTATAGATTGAAGGGGTTGATTCTTTTAGTATATGGTATATATTAGTTCTAATGCATTTGTGGTTGGATTAAATTTGAGAGTGGTTTTCTATGTAAAGTACATCTTCAATGTTATAGTCAACATTTAATACCAAATCAACATAGTCCCAATCTCAAGGATAAGAGTTGAATTGAAGAGATAAATCCAATCTATTTATTGATATTTGTTAATTTGTAAGAAAATGAAATGCCTTACTACCTAGCACAAGGTTGATCGAGATTGCAGATTCCATTTATCTTAATATTCAAGTTTTTTTTGTGTAAAATAAGTAATTTTACATTAAAGGTTTTTATTCAAGTTTTATGTGAAATAAATAATAATTTGTTATTTAAGGTTTTTAATTTTATATATGATATGGATTTAACTTTCATTTATTTTAAAACATTCATCTCTATTTAGGTTCACTACAAGGAAAACACCTTATAATGGAGATTATTGTGGAGGTATTTAATGTTAAGAGATTGGGCAGAATTATCAAAAACAATTTTCTAAAATCTTCACAACCGATTGTGGAGGTTTTAATAGTTTTTCACTATAACTAAAAATTCTAGGTGGTAAAGGTTTTAGCAAAGGTTTTTTGTCGGTGCACTTATATTGATAATGCACACTAGTGCACCAAATCTATATAGAACACACCGGTGCACTAATATTTTATATGCATTAGGGATTCAAAATATATGTGCTATGCATTGGTGTGTATTATATAATTTTGAAGCCATTGTGCGTAATTTATATATTGAAATCACCGAGGGAATTTTCTCAATAATACACACTAGCACACCAAAGTTTGATATGCCCCAAGGATTTAAAAATAGATATTATACATCAATGCATATTCTATATATTTTGAATCCCCAATATGTAGTTTATATAATGAAAGCATTGATATATATTACATATGTAAAAACACTAATGCATATATTACCTTACACACCATAATTCCTTGTAATGGTAACAATAAAAATAATGACAATGGTAATGGTATCATTGAAGGGAGAATTGCTTTTGTTGTTGTTAGGAGCACTGTTGCATTCATTACAATTATTTTCATTGGTACGCAACACATTTAAATGCATTGATGCAGGTAAATTTAAATGAATACAATGCGATGATACATTTTTTTGCTAAAATTTTCCATCTTGTGGGTATGCAAATACAACTTATTGTTTTTTAAAAAACAATATTTTAATTAATAATAAGAAAATGAAATATTCTTTATAATAATATCGATTTTTATATTTTATTTACTTCATTTGGATATATTCATTGCATTAATGTGTTGTATCATTTAAACAAATTTTGATGAATGCCATTCATTTTTCGAACTACTGTTGTTGCTTAAGCTGCTTGTATGCCTCATTTCTTCATCACTTGCGGGGGATATTGTACTTGGGTTATTTGGAATGTTTTGTTGATTGACTTGATTTTGATATTGCACATTTTAATTGTTCCATTACAAACATAGAAATAAAGTGTAATGATGATATTTGCATTTATAATATAATAGACATGATTGTGTAAATAGAAAAGCATACCATAGTTGCAACAAGTGCTTCATAAGAAATACATATTCTTTTGAAACCATGCTTCATGCTATTTTTCAACATATCTTTTGTTGGCTCCACTCCATATTTTGTTCCTTGCAAATTTAATAAGCCATGAAAAAATATCGATATAATTAAAGGTTTCTTTTGTTCCATTAATTATAAAACGTATTAAGTAATCACAAACTTTGTGATCAACTCTATTTTGCCTTGTTGTCACGTCTTATTTGCTAAATGGGTTCCATTTTTTTTTATCTGCAACAACAAAACAATTAAAAATTAGTATTTCATGCGATAATGAAACTCTTTGTACATAGAAAAAATCAATGACTACATATGTTTGATGCATCTTGTTGTTGAGATGGTTCCTCATGTGATGAAAATATTCTCATTTCTTTGACCATCTTCTTGTACACATTTTTTGTCACTATCAACATGTTTTGGATATTATGTCACTCATCCTTTGAAATTTTATCAATCTTCTTTGAAAAAGAAAAACACAGTAAAACAATTGATTAATATTTATATGAAAACAAATATAGTAAAAATAGTAATTTGGTAATTTTTTGGACTAGTGTATGCATATTAGAAAAACATGTTTAGCAATAATATTTTTTAAATAATTCTTTTTTTTTATTATATATATATTTGTTACTGTAAGTCTCATAGGTCTTATTTACCAGTGCTTCGTAAAATCTTGTTGTAGTTTGTGTATAACCTAATTCTTAGAGTCATTGGATTGATTTTTGTACTATAAATGAAAAAAACGTCTATATGTTCTTTCCCCTATATCCCTCATAGTTTTATAAAAAAGTTTCTCCCTCTCATTAACTTTCAACGCCACTCTAGATGAACTGAGGACCAATTCATCATCATTTACATCCTTCATAGTTTTTATCTTCTTATTAAATTTCAACACTATTCTAGATGAACCGAGGACCAATTCATCATCATTTACATCCTTCGTAATTTTTATCTTCTTAGGATGACCTTTTTCTCCCTTGTTCTTAGTCCCTATAGAACATTCAACAAATGCAAAATCAAATGTTTGAAACATGTTAATAATGATTGTTAAGAAGTACATTATTAGTAAAAATTTCAAATAAAACCTTCATATTGATCACCTTTTAATCCACCCAATTCCTCTCTTTGAAACATATTTGCAAAGCTTTTACGGTATTTTCGACTAATATTCAAAACAATCTTTTGGAGTTTCTTCAAGTTTTCGCTTTTCATGACATGCATTATCTAATACATATCATTTAAACCTATATATAATTCAAATATATTATATTTATATTAAAATTCAAAAGAACTTGCAATGCTCTCTTCTTTAGATGTTATTCCCTCATGTTTGTTGCTATAAGTTTCTTTCCCTGATCTTTTATCAACCATTTTCTATCAATAAAACCTTATATAATAAAATACACAAATTATGAAATATGTTTTACAAACTAAGTAAAGAATTCCATGTTAAGATTATTTTCAGGTTATGTAGTGTGTACATGAAAATAACATACACCGATACACTTAATACACCATTATACATTGGTGTGCCATTAATGTACAATGCACATTAATAAACATAATAAATGTTAAAAAACAAGAAGTTCCAATATAATGCTATTAATACAGTCTTACGCATTGGTGCATAGTTACTATATAGTGCACACTGCTAAAGTTGATAATTAAAAGAAAGAGCCTTGCCAAATGGTGCGGTTTGAGGAAAAAACACATTCGTCATGGTTACTATAAAGTGCACATCGTGAATCAAGAAAGAAATTTAAAAATTAAAAACATCGATTGTGGTAGGGTTCGAGATCCAATGCAATAAATGTTCCCAATCCAATAGATAAACATACAAATAGGCACAACTAATAAATATCCATTGCATAAAAAAATCTCATGGTCAAATTGTAGAGAGAATGAACATTTAACGTTAGTGCTTGTAACATAAAATAAAAGAGATGTGACAATAAAACTAGTGTTTGTTGTGTAGGAGGTAACTCTAAAACCCTTATATTTTCTTGAAAATGCACTGTAAATACTAATAGGGATAAAAAAAAATTATGGAATTTTTTTAATCATTTGAAGGAAAATTTGAGATGAATAGAATGAAATTACATACTACAAAATTTTCCACTGTCGATTAATATGTGACTTATGACGATCCCTTACAAATTCATCTCTTTAGAAAAATCTATCCACTCCAAAGTCTTCTTTGGTAAATGAAAGAATAGGAACAATATGTAGAAACATATTACCAAGATCTATCCTATCTAAAATCCTATGGAAAGTATCAAACAAATAAAAATATATCTATCAAATAAGAGAGAGGAGACAATAAATTTACATGTGGTAAAGCATCTCTACATTGCTCATTGAATTGTTCCAGGTGAACTAAGTGCTGCTCAATGATAGTGGTGTCAGGAAGGAGCTCTATAGCTAAATTCAGTGAAGGGATTTCACATCCAATAAGAAGGATTGCTTCCACCCTGTGAACAAGTT